>JBCEWB010686844.1:0-34909 GCA_039654565.1 Peronia peronii | reverse complement strand
TAGTCCCACATTTCCTCCCCACCGTAGCAGGGTCAAACCGAAAAGTGAGACAAACTTGTGAATAGTTTGGAGTGTTTATACCCACCTGCTAAAAATAGACCCCGGTATTTCCAACCCTTCGCTTGGTCGGAACAAATCAATTTAGCAAGCGTTGGTAGAAAGACGTCATGTGAAACTATGGAAGTGTGTTTGGACAAATGAGGTTTGTCATATGATTGGTAGATTTTTGTACTACAAGAAAGAGGGGAAGGACTTTCATGTCACCAAATGTGAATGTGGAGCTTTGTAATCAGCGTGAAATGTTCAGACATAACTGTATAATCATTGGCACTTTAAAAGTATTGCACATATAAAAGTAAATGTTTTTCTCTAAGATTTTTAATCATAAATTTATATAAGGCTATCCTTTGAAATCTGATCTCTGAAACAGTTTGAATCAATAACTTAGAGACAGTATAAAGACACATGGTTTGCTGTGTATATTTACAAAAGTAAATTAGATTTATCCTCCATAATGTGTCTTACATAATCAAATTGGGTTTTGATTTTACAATAATAAGTATTGAAATTTAATGATATTTGAAAATCTTGCAATGTAAATCTGTAAATGAATTGTTATTATGGATAATTGCCCAACTATAACTCTATTCAGTGTACTGTTCTGCTGTGCACGTTGAAAAGATTTGTACTTCTCAAAAATATATCGATGACTTTTGTACAGAAGTTCCAGCAATATTCACATTCCAAATGCAATCGTCACATCCACCCAGAGCATTATGGGAAGGAATTGGCATGAGACAGAAATGATGGAGTCTTGTCTTTCTTTTCTTTCTAAGATATGGGTGTTTTTGTGCATTTTTTGTTTTCAGATAAAAAAAAACAACTTGTTTTCTTCTGATTATGGGAAAGCTACTATTGAAGGCAACTGAAGAAAATACATGCATTTAGAAGAAGGAAAAGAACACATGTCTCACTGGAATTATTGATATTGTCAATGAGATGTGTGTGCTGTGCAGAGCGAACCTGGAAAGAAATAAGGACAGGAAAACAGAAGGGAACATGGAAAGGAACATGTGAAGGAACAATGAAAGGAATTCAAACAGGAACAAGGAAAGAAACATGGAAGGAATATGGAAAGAAACACAGAAAGTGTCGAGAAAGAAATAGAAATGAGCATGGGAGGAATAATGAAAGCAGCATTTGAATTGGAGATTTTGAAAGAATGAAATTTAAATGTTGTTGGAATTGTTATGGCAAAACACAAGTCTCGAGAGTTTGTCACGAAATAAAATGGCATTGCCTGTCACTACATGTTTGTCATCTCTGAATCTGTGAGAGATGTAAACGCTTAGGTCCTAGTGACAAGTCACAAGCCGTGTATGCTCATTCATGGTACCACCATGTAGTTATTTGTGGAATATAGCACATACAGTTTTTGTTGTGCATGCTCACTATATTTTTACCGTAATAGACCTTGTACTGTTTTCAAAGGTCAAGTAATAGCTGGAAAAGAACTTAGCTTTGTCGTATATCTAGACATTAGTGACTATTCTTTTTTTCTTCTTCATATCATATGGACTTGTTTGTAATTTGTATCAAAGTGTGTCTCATTTGAAGATCAGTGAATTTATAGCATTAGATGCATCAAACACTGTGATCTTTAATTCCATAGTGGGGAATGTTTTTTGTCACTGGTCGAGTTAGTGTTGTTTGCACAGCACAACAGTTATGGGAGAAGCATTGCGAAAACGACAGAAATCACAGTTCTTCTTTTTGTTTCAAATATTCACTATCTGAGATAACTACTATGATGAGAAGAAACTATTTTCTTCACATCACGAAATTTTCCAGAATTTTTCTGGGTGTACATTTCCAACAAAGAGGGCTTGTTCTTGCTTTCCTAAGTTTGTCCAGCTGGCCTTGCATCATGCAAAGGGAAGTAATATGCTGCTGAAAAAAACAATCCCCATTAGCACAAGACGCTCACTAAGAATGTGTTGCACTTGCTATTGGTATATCCACCAGCTCACAGCTGTCAAACCTCTCATGCCATATTGTTCTGTTGTATCGATCTGGTCTGTCCTTCTGCATAACATTTCTACCACAGACTGACAGATGGCACTGCACTGTGCCACAAAATTTGTTTGTGTGATAATGCTGACCATAAATGGCGCAATCCGACGATACCATCACTGTTCATTTTCAATATTTTTGAGACAGTGAGCAAAAAAAATGTTAAAAACACAAGTCGTTCAATGAGTTATGCTATTATGATTCGGTTGAATTAATACATATGCAATTTTTTTTAAAATGACATGATCTTGGCTTATACCATTGTCGTAGAGCATGATAATATTGTCACTGCCATTCACTATCTGCTTATGGAGCATTTCGTGATCCAGTGGTTTTTCACCAGGGTGAAAAAAATGTTTTACAGATTTAGTTGTCACAGTGGGGAAATAAAGATTACCATGTTGTTACATTTTTCGAGGGAATAATTCAGATCTTGTGTTTTTTTTCCTGCTATCCACACACAGCCACAGCTTCATCCTTATATTCCTGTGTTTGTTCGCTGTTTGCGCAGAACACTATGGCTTCAAACGTATGCCCCTAAATCAAATATAGAACCATGGATATATATAGAGAGAGAGATGAAAAGGTTTTGAGCATCTCTAGTAATTCAAATAGTTTGAAAGGAACAAAGGAGATAGAGAAGGGGCTATTTTTACACAACTTACCTGAAACAGGCTTGATCAGTTTTAATACATGTCTATATTATAGCCGTTGGATAGCCAACGCCAGTGACAATATGTAGTTTTATATTGACTGGGTTTTTGTAGCAAGGAATCCTTTCTACATATAGCTATCTAATACCTTGGCCATACAACGAATTGAACCCAACTTTTGCAAATAAACATGCTCACATACAGATCAGGATTGCCCTGAAAATTATCAACTTTTCATATGTAGGAGTCACTAGAACTTCATATTGATTGTGAATGTCAGTTTTGATTTCACACAAAGTATTTGAAACAGCTCTGTTGGCTAGTGAATATATCAATAGCATGATGGCGTAAATAAGATAGACAACTTACAATTTGCTTTAATCAACAAATCTAACTGACAGCTTTGTAGATAATTCAAGATGAGCTTGCCATAATTCAGATTTAAGAGATAGTTTATAGATTAATGGATTAGTCCTATCTTGTTAGATCTGAATATTTTATAATGGCACATTAGTTGTGGGTGTTAGAATTCCAGTGTATTTTTACATTGTGACCCTGTGTTATTTTTCCTGCAGATTTAATCAGAGTATAGTGAGAAGGGAGCATTTGTTTCACACATACACCATAGAGGTGTATCATTGGTTTAGTTTGAATCAGCATTTGATAGATAAAGTAGTATGTGATAGAACCACTAATCTTTAATCACATTCATCGCAATTTGCCAAATGTTTTTTGTTTTTATGTCATATTTGTTGTGTAAAATTCAAAGCGTCCAAATCTTTCATTGATTGTTCAATGGTATTTGTAAAAATGGTAGAAAGATTATTATTTTATATGAAAGAAATAAGAATATTGCAGTTGTACTCATAAAAATGATTCAAAGATGCAAATTCTGGTAAGTAGGCCTAAAGATCATGTGAAAACATAAATTTTTGGGTTTCATTATCTTGCAGGTCATAAATAAACGGAAGGCATTATTGAAACCAATAGGCAAAAATCAGTCGGCCATTTTCTATCAAAAAACAACAAGGTTGGCCTCATTTAAATTCTGGATTTGCCTGAGTTTCATTTTCTTGTGGAACAATTTCTGACTATGGCTGTATTGAGTCAAACATAATATCAGTAACATTCAATGAGCAATGTATTCCGATATTTATACGAACTTTGTTAAATATGGAATGATTTTAGATCTTTGTAAGGAATAGTCCTTGGCCTGTAATGGTGAATCAATAAAAATCTGGTGCGGTCAGCTCCGGATTTTCTTACTCAATCTTGGTTTTAAGTCAAAAAATAATTACTCCTTGATGTGACAAATCTGAAATCAAACCAGATTCACAATAGATTCAGCTTATCTATATTATATTAGGCATTATAAATTATGACTGAATAATTGAGATGTAAATGATGCAATGTGCTGGTTTGTTTGGTATTTTTATCAATTTGTGAAAGAGATGAAGCCTTGGGTCCATAGTAATAGAAATAGAATCTCAAAATTTAGACACACATGCTGATAGAACTGGGCTTTATATTTGAAATGTCTTTAGTAAAGCAAATTATTAGTTGATAGTCACTATTAGAAATTTGAGTACAGTGAGAGGGGTTAGCGTATATTATGTGGTCGTGATATTTTGGTGTCAAATATTTCCATTGCAGTACTGATATCAACCTAGCACAGGCTGAAAAAAAAATGACTGAAAGTTTCAGAGCTGGGATACATTGAATGATAAAGAGAAGAGGAAAACAAATCATAATGTCAGATTGGAAAGGACATCATGTGTAGAGAACAATATAGCCATAATTGCATATTTTTCATCTGTGAAACATTTCAGTTCTGTCGGAAAATGAGTTTGAGTGTGGACTAGTGTGTAGTGAAAAATATGGCAGTGAATTTGACAGTATTGTTTACTTTTTTGTGCCGCAGTTTTGTCATTCCATTTTTTTTTTTTTAAATCATATCAGCGATTTGTTTAAGTTGAGACACTCAAAAGACATAAATTATATTGCTCCTGTGAAAGCATTTATAAACTTTTGTTTGTTACGTCTGATAATTATATGATAAAATTGCTGTATCAGTTTGTTTGTATCCTGTTATTAGTTTGAGAATAGACCACGATAAATGTGTAATTTGTTATTGTAGGAGGTACTGGTCTGATGTTAGACCACTTGCATTTTCGCTATTAGTTCACAAATAAATCAGATCTGTAGTTAATTATCAGTAACACTCGTCATAACTTCATAATATAACCATAAATATCAAGAGTAGTGACAACTGCAAGTATTGTATCATGAATGTCTAGCTTTGCTTTGTTTAGATTGTTAATTTTATTATGAAGGAAGGCTAGCCAGTAGCTGTTGTTATTGATGATGACACATGTCTCATTCCTCCTGTTATTGCATTAACTTGTTAACAGTCACCTGTGGTTATGCATATCCAGCTCTACCTAGCAAAGATCTCATTTAATGTGTCGAATGTTTGATCCATTGTTGTTCCATGTTCAGCAAATTATGCTTGAGCTAATGATCAATGTGATATCATATACATGAAGAGAAGAAGAGCAATTTATGAGCAAGTGTTTCGCATTACTCTCTGCGGGTATGACTATGTGTACTGCAACTTGAAAGAAACCAAAATCTGAGCTGTCTCAAAAATGTGAGCCCTGCACAAGATCTGAAGTACATTCACATATATGTTTTGTATATCATGTCAATCCGACCAGTTTAGGCGTCATCTGTGATCAGCTGATTTCTTTCAGCAAACTCCCAGATCAGCAGTTGGCTGTGCTTTTTATGTGTCATTGTCTGTGATTGGCTGCCTCACTAAATAAATCTTTTCCTGATTGGCTGTCCTTTCTTAAGCTATGAAGACTGGCAATTACATATATTCTATGAAAAATTTAGGCTAGAATTGGCTATACATTAGAATGTGGGAAGATACATGTGTCATGAGTTGTTCAATGCCATACCATCCTCTTTATGAAGAAGTTCAGTTCACTGCAGTGACATTTCATCACGATCATAACACAATAGCCCAAATCATTTTGAGTAGTTCTGAGAAAACTCAACAAACTCACTTGGCTTGAGTTAGCTTTTGCCTATTTCTTGCGGGATTTATTGATTTTTCTTTTTTTTCCAAAATTGCACAGCATATGTAATTCAAAACCCCTGATTGTTTAATTGTGTTATGATCATGAAGATGTGCAAGTTCTTTGAGCAGCTATGGTCGTACTGCCAAGAGTGAACACCTCTATCATCTTGAAACTTGAGCCATACTTCCAGAGTCTATGAAAACATTGGTTGCACACAGGTTATTTTTTATTTAATTTGACTGAAAAAAAAACAAAACAAAACCAGACTGGATTTTTTTCCAGTAGTTTTGAGGAAACTTTGGATGTCAAATATCTGTTGCGCAACCACATCCAATATTATGCCTGTTCATGTGTGATTTTGACTCATATAAAAAAAAAAAAATTATTTGCCCCAGAAATTGCCTCGGCGTATCAGAGAATGTATTTTTGTAGGTTTTGAAGAATTACTTAATATTTCCAGAGAAATAACATACAATTTTCAATATAACCAAGAGAGATACAACAAAGGAAGTGATTGCTTATTCTATAGTAATAGCTAAGCCACTTTTCCAGCTCTGTTTTTCCTCTCACATGTCACAGCTATGGCACTATGTGACTGAGCAATTCCGTTCTATTGTTCGCATAGTATCGTCTTCAGGAAGTCCAGTGGTGGTGCATAGGATGCACTAGAAAATCATGTTTAGTCTGGTGGACATTTTCATTGTTTGAAAATAGCATTCCATCCCTTTTATTTTATATCCAGTCCCTCCATTGATGGATAAGGAGAACACATTTCCTTGTTTTGTGCCAAGGCATGAAGTTTTTACCCACAAATTTTTTGTTAGCACTGATCTATGTGGGCAGATATTATCAAATTCAGTATCTCTGATGATTCAGTGAAACTAGTGAAAAGGCAATGAATCCTTTCTATTGTACTGCCTCGCCACAAATGTTGTTTGGACAGACGTTGATTTTCTTCAATCCATGTCAAGGTCATGTGGTAGTCATGAGAGATCTAACACAAGTACCAAATTCATTGTCTTGTCTATTTGCAGGCTACTGCCACAACATTGAATGCTATCTTCTCATCATGTTTTTTGTCAATTTTTTTTTTTTTTTTGTTCTTGAATCAACATACAGTATTTCAGTTTCCCCCGTATGCTAGAATTGGCTGCCTGACTGCAGCATCTTCACAAGAGTGTACCGCTGTTGCTCTTTTTTCAAAGAGGCACAATCTAGGTGGTGTTTTGTATCTGTTATCATGACTTGTATTTTTTTTTTTCTCGGTTGGTATTAGAACATCACTGACTTTCTCCTGTAAAGCTACTTAGTGGCTGAGAGAAGCGTTACTGTTGGTTTTAATTTCCTGTTGAAGTGAGTTTCCATTTCATCCTTATCGATGAGACAGTGTGACTTGGGTGCTCATGATTCTTAACTTGTATGTCCTTTCCTGTGTGTAAATAGCTCCTGCTCAAATCTTTGTTGCCATGCTTTGCTATTTTCATAATTCACCACAAGTTGTCTTTCCGCGCACAGTGTGTTCTTGCTTGTAATAATACTTGTACTGGGGTGGTTTGGTTTTTTGTTTAGTAGTCATGATGGAGTTTATCTATCCTTGAATTGTTGGTATTTCTCTTGCACACATATATGACATCTCTATATTATATCAATATTGTGATGGTGAAGTGGGAAAATTTGTTGAGTCTGGCTTTCTGTTGAACATTTGTGTTGTTGTAATGTGACGCAAAGCCATAGCTTTGACTGGCTTGAAAATGTTGACTTGGTGAGGTCTAAGCAAAATTGTTTTGCTTGCCATGTTTTTATATCTGAATCATTGTAGAAGTTTAAACTATTACTTTTACACAAAAGTATATTGTTACATTCATTCATTTCACTCGGTTTTGTTTTTCTGTTCTTTTTTTTTTTTAAAAACATTTTATGTAGTTTTCTGAGAATCGTAATCCTTCTCTGCCATAGATAAATTTTGTTTGAAATAGACTAGTTGTCCTTGTTGTGTTTTGTTTCCTATGTAGTTGCAGCTATTTCTTCCAGCTATGCTAACTGTGCAGCCATGTTGAACAAATAAGAAAAGAAGGAGAAGAAAGTTTCTGGGCAGAAGCATTAAATATCTGTGATCTCTGATGTGATTTTCACATGTTATAATATCTGTCAGGAACAAACTGAAAAAATTCATGCTTTCATATCTGCACCCTGTCAAAATGTGTACAAAATTGTTGCACTTGATATTAGACAAAGTGTTTCTGCTTTATTCCATCAGTTTTTGTGAATAATTACTCAGCTATGGGTAGGTTAATAGACATTCTCCTCCTCCAGAAGTTGTTAGAAACAGCTGCATTGGCTAGGATAGATTTATCAACACTATATCAATATGTTAGCTCGAACTAGAAGATCTTGATCTGTTGGCCTGTAAGCATTTGAAATATTTTGCCCCAAACATTCTTCCATTTTTCTTTTTTAATATAACATTGTTGGTTCTCTTCGTAATCTTTAGTTCCTTTGGTTCATACAAATGGTTTGTCTGCCTTTTACCAATATAAATGGCAAAATTGGATCCAGGCTGTCTGCTATTACTCAACTATATCTGAAATACAGCAAAAATATTTCCCACCTTCTCTTTACTCACTTTATTTCATTACTTCTCTTGACAGTTTTAATGACGAATGGTAGGGATTAACCCCTTGGCCTACTTGTTGATTTTAAAAAATTCAGATAAATTTTAGTTTGATTCGGTAGCTTGGTGATGGCTGTTGGTGGAATGTAAAACAATAGGCCTAAATAATATTGATAGAACATGAAAAAAATGATTTATGAACAATTGCTTGCCTGTCAAGAACAAAAATTATACAAATATACATGCATGTATTTATCTCAAATCTACATTTATTTATCTGTGATAACTTGATGAAATGAAAAGGTTCTATAGAACCTATATATTTACAGTCAATGTTTACTGGAGCTGTAAAAGTACATTGCAATGTGCAGGACAACAATAGTTGATGCACACAGACCTTACCTAATTCAAACTTTGTTGAGTGGTGCTAACCGCAAACTTCACTGATCTGAATTATTAACGTCACAGTTTCCATAATAAATTGTAGCAACTAGCCAATTTTTGTACATTTGATATTACCATGTGCCAAATATATCTTTCCCTTCCCAGACAACTCCAGGCATCGGTTTTCAGAAAACTGTTGCTATCTATTTTACTAGGAAAACGTGATAGAAACAAATTGGTCTTGATAGATCTCAGATGAGTACTCACTGAATTAATGTTAATAAATTGACTGACGTATAACATTGCTTATTAAATTATATTCAGTTATATGAGTTAAAATAAACAGTTTCAACAATTTTCTGCCATGGGCCATGGGGCAGAAGAAATAGGAAGAGACTGACCATATATTAAGATTGAAGGATCCATGGCATTTCCTAGCTGTGAGCCAGGCAATTGTAGATTTGTTAGTCTCTATTTTGGAATGAGGAACAAGATCTGGGGACATGTCCGAAATTATATTATTATTATTTTTTTATCTATACAAATTTCTTTGTGTGACAAGAATACCAGATATCACAAATGGCTTTTACTGAAAGATTTTCATAGAGAGAGCTGTCTCTGATTTCTGAATTTGATCAAAAGATCCAGTGGGCCAATTGACATTTTTTTAACTGTTCTTTGAAATGACAAAATAATTTTTCAGTTTTTCATGAAGATCATGCACTATTTATTTGCTCCTGGCCCATTGGTATAAGTAGCTCTTATTTGTTTCTTTTTTCTGATTGGCAATTTCTCAGCTCTAACAGATGTTGGCTTTGATCTCCATTGTGCTAGGTGTGGACGTGGAGAATTTCTCACATGTCTGACAGTACTGGGCAACTGCGTTTCAATTTCAATGCCTGAAGTAACAGCTCTGTTTACTGATATTCAGACTGCATGTCACATGACCAGGTTAAATGACTTTGAAGTCAGATTTGTCATTTATAGAGTTGTTAGTGTCCTTGGACGGAGAAAATGAATGTACATGTACTTTTCTCAGGTGAAATATGAGATGCGACATGATGAAATCAAGCTCTCGTCAAATATTGAGCATATGGAGTTTTTGGTATTGATGTAAAGATTATTCATTTCCCTTTCTGTGTATGAAAAAAATTTTGTTCTACCTTAAATAGAAGTTGAGCTTTTGGCAATTAAGGACAATGGCGGTGATCTGTTGCTGCAGCTGAATTTAGTGAGAAAATGGCCGATCACTTTTGTTAATCCCTATTACAGTGGTCTCCGTCTAAGAACCCAGTCGTCAGGAGACAAGAAAAGTGGGCTCTTAGGCGGACGGTTTCTTAGACGGATTGAAAAGTTACGCAACCTGTCTGACCATAGATTGTCTTCACAACTATGATTAGTTGATTGTTACAATTAGTTAAAGATTTATCTATGCGAATAAGTACAGCCTTCTTCCCTGTGTGTATGTTATAATTAGATATAGCAGTTCTTGATCTTTTTCAGCATATAATTACACCAGTACTGCCCATCGTTTAAACGCGGTGTGAGTTTTCGCATAACGGTATCATTGTTGAAAACATGATATTGCTATGCTACCCTGCGGACAATCGTATGAGTGACCCAAGTGTTTACAGACCGACCGAAGCAGCAGAACAGCCAGGAGGCTAAACTTACTCCTCCTTATCCACAAAGCCAATCATAGATGCTGTCCCATGTGTTGTCAAACAAAGAAATGGTTACATATTAGTCAACAACGTGGCCTGATTATGCAGTCATACATCAACCATCACTTCCATTCCTTTGTCTACCTGTTCTCTCCATCCCTGTCCCCATTTTACTGCACATCTAGCACTCAAGTGGACAGTATGATGTGGAATTATACTATAAGTACTCAGGTGTCTTGGCCTGATACCAGGCTCTTAGGCAGATTTTTTTATTTGGGAGCGCCTGGAGCGGGCTCTTAGAGGGGCAAAATATAGAGGAAAAAGCCCGTTTTGCAGCAGAGGCGGGTTCTTAGGAGGAGCGGGCTCTTAGGTGGAGGATTCTTAGGCAGAGACCACTGTAATCCTTATTAGATCATGCCACTAAATTACATTTTTTGCACTTTTACTCAATCTTTTCAACAAATTTAACACTGACATGCATTTTTAGATTGATTGAAAATGGTTCTGTGATTGCGTTAAAAAAGCTTTCACTGTTGAACAACACATGATTTCTCCAGTCGCCTGATTTTGACGAGCATCTGATTTCATTGTGTCGTGTCTCATATATTATTTAGGTACAATTTTTCTGTGCTAGAAGTTCACTCCCGTGATCCCAAGGTCAGCAAAGTTTGATTCTCTCATTGAAGTTTCCTCTTGACAGTCAATAATTTCATCTGGTCACATGACATATGCTTGTAGGCAGTTGTTTTTTATCTCTTTGTCTTAATCTGAATGGTCACATGAGCAGATCTCGTGTTGTTAAAATCTATTTTCATATTAATAAAATGTGATCAGGTAAAATGGCTTTTGTGAAAAATCTCACAAAAATGTTCATGAATTAGTATTTCTATATCCACAAACATGTATCAAGTAAAATGGCAAAGATAACTCTCAAATGAAAAGCTTTATTAAAGTTGGATGGGTGACATGTGATAGTTTTACCTTGTCTTCCTCAACTTTTAAATATTCCACTTTGATCCCGGGCTAATCCCTGAGCCTTCGTTTGCTTCAACCAGAGCCGAGAATTTCATTTATAATTTGCACATGAGGCATAGAAATACATAATGTGTCAATCAATTTTTTTTTTTTCTAAAAATCAATTTTTAAAAAAAAAAAAATGTTTTCTTTAGAATTATTTTTGTTTTTAAGGTTGTGTTTTCTGACATATATAAAAGATTAACTCTCTGCTGCCATTCTTTCTGTGTTCCAGAAACAGAATTTTTTTTTTTTAGATAGAAAACAAAAAACATCTGAAGTCTTATAGCTTCATCAATCCATATCACAGGGGATACAACTAAAAAAATGATAGTCTACTGAAAACTTGAATATATCATTTAGTACCCTTTGCTGTGCTATCCATCATTTGATTGGCTAGTAGATCTGTGATATTGTTAATTTTCTTTAACTTATAAGTTAGGGAGACAAGATTTGGCACTATTCTCCAGTGTTCAAAAGGTTAGGGCCAGTTAATTCTGATATAAAAGTGATGGCCCGACATGAACCTGAAATGTACTGTCAGATATAAACCATTTCCATTCTTCCCCTTTTCTTTTACCAGATCTGTTTCCTTACGTGATCAAGTAGTACTTTTCATTTTTAAAATGTTCAGGTCAAGTAGATCTGACAATGATAGCCCAAAGTGTGTTTGAAATGCACATGTACTTTCTGATGTAACCATTGTTACCATTCTCTTCCCCCTCCTGTTTTATTAACTAGATAGCCCTCTCTCTCTGCAAGAATTACCAGTTCCAAAGAAACAACACTCTGTTTCATATATTTGACATGTATAAGATTCCTTCCTTTAGCTGTTGCCAGTTCCTCAGTGCACCTTGTAGGCAAAGATTTCTGTGCCATTGGATGTTTATCTGTTCCCCACAGGCTGCCTTTGTTTTGTTTCAGTCTTTGTACAGAACCAAATATGACATTGATCATGTAGCCAAATTTTAACAATGCTTAAGAAAAAGCCCAGTTGGAAGTCTTTGAATAAAATAGTTATTGTTCTTTATAGACTTTGTACTACCGAGCCTCCTCGATATTTTATATATAAACAGGATTTTAAAAAATGTCACATTAGTTATTATTGGCACTTGTCAACTGAAGCTTTGTACAGACCTCAGTTGGTACTGACAGTTTTATTCATGAAGAAAGAAAAGTTTTCTCAACACTGATCTGCAGTTGTTTTTTTCAAACATAATGTCAATTTTTGCTCATATTAAAGTCATGCCATTGTAATACAAAGCATGTGTATACTAAGGCCAAGGAGCAGATATCAATAATCCATGAAATCATAGATCTAGGAACATCACGATGTACTAGTGCATTACTTTAACAGCTTGGCACATTGTACATGTGCAAATTCATTTCAAACACACTTACTGCTTTGCTAATGGCATAGTAAAATTTGCAGGAACTCTCTATCACAAGGAAAGTAAAAAATGTTTCCATTAGAACACCATAGGCACATTTAACAGACATGCAGAACAATTAAAATCAGCTTTGAATGTTGGCATTTATGAAGTTCAATGAGACAATGATAAAACATTACATTAAAGTTGTTTCCCTGATTTTAATTTCCTGATAATCTTAAAGTAACTTGCTTATACTTCTTTCAACTTTTATTTCTTTGAATTTGTATTTATTTTATTCAATTTATTTGTCTTATATAGCAGTATCGGATATTTTCCATTTTATCATAGAAGCACCCACATCAAAATTCCTATCATCTGACACACAAATGATTTTGAATAATGGAAGAATTAAAAAAAAAAATCAGGGCAAAAGATCTCATGCATTTTAAAAGAATCTGGGTTT
This sequence comes from Peronia peronii, assembly GCA_039654565.1. Taxonomy (NCBI): domain Eukaryota; kingdom Metazoa; phylum Mollusca; class Gastropoda; order Systellommatophora; family Onchidiidae; genus Peronia; species Peronia peronii. Next base: position 21,588 of record JBCEWB010686844.1, on the reverse strand, counting down.
TTTTAGTCTCTGTTTGTATGATTTAATGATTTGCCAACTAAAAGAGTCTGTTTACTGCACAAATGACTTTTTACAAAACACAACATGCTGTGAGGGTCTTTCATTGATTTTTAACATAAAATTGTGTAAAACATGAAAACTGTTTCACTTTATGCTCGTATCCATTCATGGTCAAGGTAATATCTTTTTTTTTTGTGCTTATTGATATTCCTTCAAAATCCTTCATTTCTTTAAGTGAAAAAGGACTCTCAAAATATTATGCAGATATTTGGGTTCTCTTGCACAGTCTGTGAAGTATCATAGATATGAAGTGTTATTTTGTATATGGAATGTTGTCACTACTTAAACACAAAAAAATGTTGAGGTATGAAATTGTCTTTCGAGATCCAGTATCGATATGTAATGGTTAATCCAGTTTGCATTATTTGTTGTGTATAGTCATTCCACAGATAGTATTCAAACAAGATTTTGGTGTGTTGTGTCTGCTTATCAGAGTTTACACAAAAATAATTGGTTTCAAATCCAGTAATTATATTATATACAACCCTGTCATCTACATGTATTTACTAATAATTAGGCGCCTTTCTTTGGTTACAGATCTCTTAGGTCAAACAGTAGAATGTTCAAAGACTGAGTCACTCACATGTTTTACAGTTTATGAGGATGATATTTTGTTTTCTTTCTAGCCTTTCACCAGATGTATTTTTCATGCACAAAGATTTGAGAAGCATATTATTATATATAAATCATGTTTAACTTATCATTTTAAACTTACCCTATTGAGGAGGCAGAACACAGTGAAGGGATTTGAAGAATTTACAGATGTATAATAAATCAATTATTTTTAACTATGTGTGTAGTCATACAAGGTGTTTTAGCATTTTTCACTGACATCTGTAGAGTTAAAGCTTGCATACTGTGAACCGATTGTGTCAGGAAGAGCTATGTACATGAGGAGTTTAGTTTGTGAGCTCAGTTATCTGTTGCTCTATCTCCATTCTTTGCATTTGAGAAAAATGATGTTTTATGTTTAGCAACTGTTTCTGCACATAGGAGATAGGACAAAATGTTTTTCAAAATCTACCTCCTTGGGCAACTGATTGGTGAAATAATTACATTATATGGTAGATTTACTATCCCTTTTTCATATGATATATATATATCTCCAAATAGCCCAAAAGTGGAGATAGAGCAACAAAGATGTGATGTTTTTCTATTTTTTGAAGTGCACATGTAAGTTAATATGGCAATAATTTTAACAGGTCCTGATGTGTACAACACAAACGAGAGTGGTCTCGGGTCAAGAAAATGTCCCACCTCTCCCATTAAGTGCTGATGTCTCCGTGGATCTTTGTGTTGTCTCTCCTTCTCCCTGCTTTCTTTTGACCATTATTCTTTCCTACCATGATTGTCACTTATATCTTACTTTTGTTCATTTGTTTTATGAGAATTTTGTTATGCACAATCATTTGACCAATCTTTCATTGATGGTGTTGCAATTGATGCACTTAATGTGTTGATTATGTAGTGGATGGATTGTCCAGTTCAAGTCCATAGCACAGTGATAGGTAGTGTTTTCGGTGGATGTTCAAGAGTAGATTTTTGTGTTTATTCATCCCATTCCTACATTAGCAACTGGGTATAAGACATTGTCTTCTATCGGAAGTGTTCCTTAGTGTTGTGTGGACCTGTGGTGTTGCTATTGTCTAGTACAATGTTGGCTGTGTAGATTTCCTATTGTGTTAATAAACATCTCCTATCTGTACATTTTGTATGATAACCATGGGTGAGGTAATAGGTCTAAATGTAGAGTAGATGAGATCATAGTGGATGTAGCAAGAATAATAGAGCAAGTAGTAATTGTTGACAATAATATTTGTTTCACAGCAGGAAATGTACATGTATCTAGCTTTATGAATATGGAAAGTTGTGGAACTGTATGCTAGATAAAATCTTCCATAAACCGCTGAAATTTTATAGATAGCCAACAAAATAGTTACTACTGTTCACAGATGAAAAAAGTCTTTTCACATGGAAAGGCAGATTTATCAAGAGAAATGTGCCCTGGAAAAATCATCAGGCACAATGTGTGATAACATACTCCAGGTGGAGTAATGTCATTTAATGTGCCACTATTATTTTATGATATGTGTATTTTGAATATGGTATTGAAGATCTTGGCTTACACTTCTAAATGTTTAGTCTTTAACATGTTTTCATACACTTTGAGTTTTGGAAGAATCTGTGATAGTTTTGTAATACACCATATGAAAATTGCACTTTGTAAGAAATTGTTCCCAGATTCTTGAAGTCGCTGTGTTTGAGAATTGGAAATACAGTGAAGATTTTTTTCCTTTTTTATGTTTACATCCTGCCATATTTCCAAGGCCAGCCCTGTGCTGCTTATTCTTTCATGGTCCCAAAAAAGAACTGAATTTCAATTACATTATCTCACAGCTAGTCAAACTGAGTCGTATGTTGATTTTCCACCAAACTGAGTTATTACGATCAGGTGAAACTTCAATTCAAGCACTTTCACATGGTGAAAAAGCTTTGGAGCTAGCTTAACTGTAGCCAAAGATATTGCAGATTGATGAGACAAAAGGAGACCTTCAGCACCTGCTGTTTTGCACACAAATCTATAAATTCACCTCACAACATCCTGGTATACAACCACAAGAGCAACATTTTCTTGTTCAGAGACAACTGCTTTTTCAATATCTGCAATATAAAAACATGGATATGAGACCACCTTCATCATATGCAGCTGACAATTTCTTTGTTTGAATCTGGGACTTACGACTTATTGCGATTGGCTGAGATTTATTTTAGCTACACCAAAACTTGGGGAAAGTAATAAAAAAATAAAACCCATTTTTCTCAGAACTTGAATCTGAGCACTTGATAGTGTTTGCATTTCCACTGCTCATTTCCGAGTAGTTTTCTTTTACCTGTGCCTGAAGGAGTGGAAACAGAGTAAGACATGTGCATTTGTTTGTACATGGAGTCTTTCCTCACCTATACCCAGATGTTGTGTAGCTTTCTAGTCATCCTGTGCTGTCACTCTCAGTAGGAGATGGAACTGCAGGCATTCATCTTGAGATTCTGAACATGATCCAGCTGTTCACAGCTGATATCACACTGTGCTGTGCTGTTCCTCTCCTTGATCTGAAAACTGGGAAGGAGATCACTGATTTGTTATTCCATTGATGACCACCATGAGTTTCATAGATCGAATAATGTACACTCATCATTAGATGAAGTCAGTTCAGGTCATGTTTTTTATTTTTCTTTCCTCTCTTCTTTTTATCAAATGTTTTTAATTATTTATTATTTCTTTGCTTAATAAGAGAAGTGGCAGTTTAGAATCACAAAGCACAGTTGTAAGCTTTCCATTGTAAAGGAAAGAAGGAGTAATTTTAATTATATAGAAATTTATAATAAATAGATTTATAGATGATGTTTTTTTTCATTTTTATAGTGATAAGGGTAACCTCAATAGATTTGCTTGTGGTGGGAAAGAGAACCACTGGAAGAAGTTCTAGACGAGTAACCACAACATGTCAACTTCCTCATTTCCAGGTACAAGCAAGATATAGGAATGTTGTGACAAGCACAAGAAGATGACAGTGGATCACTAATGCTTAGGTTTAAGAATGACTAAGGATGGACACAGCAATGTTAGTCAGTTGCTAAGTACTGTACATATACCTGTTTCTAGAATAGTTTAAAATATTTTACTAAAAGAACAGAATCAGTTTGAGTTATGAAGGCCAGCATGTCCTGGAATTCCTGGCAGAATCGTAGGAAAGAAGAAACACAAATTGATTAGGGGTCGTGACACAGAATGTCTGTAGATCTGGTCATATGTACACTGTTGTCGCACGAGTCAAGTATGTAACTTGTTGTGTTACTCTAACTCTTTGTTATTGCCTGTGGTATTTATAGTGTTCTAGATCTAGATATTCTCATGTGGGTTTTTAATGGTAGTTATTTCAGTAGTAGTTTGATGGATTCTTTGTTGTGTTTGTAAATTATTCTGTTCTAGATGTACAAAAAAGATAAGCTCTATGAACTGGTTGTGTTATTCCTATATACTTATATATACTATATCTCTATACATGTGTATACCTGTGTCAGTACTGAACTGTCTTGTGTTGAGTGGCACTGTAGCCAAGACTGAGGGTAGTCAGTCAGGTCTGTAACTCACAGAAGGTAGCAATGGAGAGATGAAGGATGGGGCAGGGCCAGGCAAAGGGAAGATCCAGACTCTGTGTTGGTCATGCTGGCTACAAACACCTTATGCTCATTGTCTGAACGCAATTGCAGAAATCATTTTTAATGGTTTTTAGAAGATTAAACTAACTTATTTTGCTCAGTCAAAGGTGTGATTTACGTGAAACAAAAAAAAATCCCACTTTTTGCCTATTTTCAATGAAAGATGAGATTCAGTTAGGAATTTTTATTAATTTTGTGAGGTCCCCCTGTATGGCAAAATCCCTTAAAAATGACTCGGTCTGTTGTGTTATCATGATGAAGATGTGCAGGTTTTCTGACTCATTTGGGCTTTACTACCGTCTAATGGCAAAAAGTAAGATAAAATAGACCATGCTTTATTTGTCCTTAAAAGTAAGGAACTACCTGTCACTGACGATGAGACAGGTTACAATAATGTCATGAACAGTCTCAGATTGTAGAGTAAAGCAGGCGCAAGAAACATTTCTGCAGCTTGATAGGCATTCTGCTCACGGTAGAGATGAAAGTTTGTCTCGTTCCCTGATAAGTTTTGAAGTATCACAAACACCCACTCTTTGCAAAATATTTCAACTGATTTTAAAGTAGATAAATGGGGCCACCTCAAGTAATGTCCAGTTTTGATGTACAGGCCTCCAAGTATAGGGCTCTTGTGAGAGATTGGATCACAGGGAGTTCTTTGCACAATCAAACCTTTCAGCCCGCCACTGGTTTATCTTGCACTCTTTGGTGCAATGAGTCTAATGTTAAGAATATGGGCATTACCGCATTTTACAATATCCATGTATGTGGGTTTTACTTTAGGAAGCTGTTGAGTGAAACAGTGTGACAGACTTTCTGTTAGCTCTTTCAGTGCTGAGACAACAGCCGAAAACCCCGCTGAATACTGAGCAGCTTCAGGGCTGACAACTGTTGTTAGTTTTAGGTTGTTTTCATTAAAAAAAAAAGAAAATAGTTTTTTTTAAAAATTAAAATAACTACTAATTTTTGTTCAGAAAAATGCTTATGTATAATGTTATATGGTGAAAATTTCATTTCATTATTTTGTGAAGCAGGCTTTATTTCATTACTGGATGAGAAGTAGTGAGTCCTGAGAAAAATAATTTTCCACAGCATAGCATGGGAAAATAAATGTAGTAGTTAAAATTTATCCTCACATTTGCCCTTTTTGTCATCAGATGGTATCATAATTGACTTTTATTCCATCACAAGTTTCAACAAACCAGGCAATGTTCAACAAGATGTATTAAAACTAAAACTGTTTTGAAGTTGAGGAAATGGGGAAAACAAAAATAATTTGAGTGGTCAAACAACTGAAACGTTGGATGCTTTGGATTTCTGCCACATTCAGGACTGAGATAACTGCAGCACTTTAAGTCTTTATTCAGAAAAAATTACCTCAGTGTGTTACAATACTATTTTAAACTTTTGTATTCCTAAGAAAACAACTATTTTTCTAAAACACTTTGAAAGAATAAAATTCATTACTTTTGAATCAATCATTGATTTAATTTCAGTTTTGTTTTTTTTTCATGTTGGTACATAGCGCAAGTATTTTTATTTTTATCAGTGATGTCCTCCAGGTTGGTCTGATTTCATTTCTGCAGTGAGTGTGCAATATGAGGCAATAACCAACACATTGGGGAGTGACTTCCCTTTTGCCAGCCCAGCCACATATCTCCACAAGTTTGTATTGTATTACAAAGTGACCATAGCTATTTTTAGCAAATCTATGGTAGCCGTGTAGATCTCTTTTTTGACTGTACAGTTTGTGAGAATTTTAAAATTTTATGCTGGTGTTTTTTGCCACATCATTGAACTGTCCTGTGTTGAGACACACATAACAACGTAACTTTATGCAATTTATTAATCTGAGGAGAATTTCAATTCTATTGCAAGACTGTTTGAAACAGATGATTGTTCCTATTTACTTTTTTTTTTTTTTCAAAAGAAAGGGTAAGCATATTTTTTATTGAAATATAATATATCACAAAAAAAATTAATAAAAGAGCATTCTGGTTGTTTCTTGGTTATTTTTCTGTTTTTCATTTCAAATAATTATACTTATGCCAATTGTGTAGAGGTTTACATATTGTACATGTACAGACTTCGGAGAGATAGGCATGACATGGTTGAATGCTTTGATATTGCAGCACTTAGAAAACTCAGCAGGAAAACAAAATTTCTAACAAGATTCTCCCTTATCTTATTTCATTCAATTTTGTTTCAACATTTTAATATGCAATTTTTAAAAATATTTTTTTATTAGGGCAGCAAAAATGTGATACCGCTCTTTCACCTGAGGGCAATGTTTTTTTAAGATTGAAAATAATCATATTTTTAAACATAAAGAGTCATTACCGGTAGTCACATACAAAAAGGAGTACAAGCTTTTTGGGATAGCAGCCTTTCAAGATTTCATGGAGCAGGTTACAAAATCCTCGTCCAGAGATGTCTTGGGCAAATATGAATAATTTATTTCTTTTAAGGAGGGAGAGTGGGCAGTTCTATTGCTGGTAGATTTCCTGAACCTTTCAAGTGCTGAAATATTTGAGCATCTGTGGAAGACTTGTGGATCGGAGCACTAAGCAATGCATATAATGAAAATAGAGGTCATGAATTGTGAAAAACTAGACAGATGGTTGTGGCAAGAATTGTCCGAAAAGAAGCAGCTGTGACAATGGTGCTGTAGATGGTCTCATTTGCTCTAAATCAATATTTAATAAAGACCTAATCACTAAGAAATCATTCTTATCTGTTTATCTCCTTTGTGATCCACATGACATGTGCCTTTCGGCATTTTTTGCTTATAGTTATACAGTACAATGATGCTATGATGAAAAGCATTTGTCATGCCTCTTACAGCACAGGACTACAATGATGAGTGCTATTCATCATAATATTTGCTCTTTTTGACACACTAATAGTCATTCTCTTTGAGACACTAGTCGTAGGAGATTCTATGTAGGAAAAGCGTGTGATAAAAAGCAAACTGAACTTGTATCACACAGGGGTTAATGAGTTAATGAGATTAGTTTATTTATTTGTAATTAATTTTTATCAGTTTAAATGTGAAATTACAGAACAGTTTGACAAACATGTTCAGATGGCAGTCATTTAGTGTTACTATTTTGATTTTCTTGTCTGTTACCCTCACTTTGAAAGCAGACATACTGCTTTGCTTTGGACATTTGATTAGCATTCGCTCTTCATATGTACAGGAGAAATCATGCAGTACCATTGTTTCAGCTGTTGAGATGGACGTTTATCTTTTGAATTTTAGTGTTCCTTCTTTTTTTTTTTCTATTTGCCAATTTCAAATGAGAAAAAAAAAGGAAAGAAAAAAAGGCAATCAATTTTGATGCCCCCAAATTCAGTCCAGGGAAGATCATTGTTATTTTGAATATTGGCAGGCTCAATGAAAAAATCAATATTTGATATTATTCCTATCTTTTTTAAGTAAAAATTTATATGAAAATATATTGTCATCCATATGAGGCTTTAATCACTGTCTATAGTGAAAGCCATGATTATTTGTAGACCTTTTGTTTATTTCTGGTTCGTTGACTTTTTTAAATTGGTATGATATCATAAAGAGGGCAATACTTATGATGAACATTAAAATTCGTTAGACTGAACAAAGAGCAAACGAATGATTGACTTTTTGTAGTGATTTCTTTTACATGTGATATTGTCATTTCTATTGTGGTTAAATCACGGAATAAAATGAACTGAATGCTGAACCACTCTGGCGTTGTTGATTTGTATATTTGAAGTCGTTGTCTTAATCCCATTACCATTTGCTCACGGCTACTTGTTATTGCTGTTTTTGTTTCTGCATACCCACTGAAATCTGTTTACGTGTAATTTGTTTCTAAAATGAAAAAACATTACTGGTTATGCAATGATGGTACAACTGGAGTCAAAATTTCACAGCTTCCAGTCACTGAGAAGAAAAATGCAAGATAAAGTGAGAGATCTGAAATAATAAATAAATAGATAAATGAATAAATAAATGAATAAATAAATGAATGGATGGATGGATGGATGGATGGATGGATGGATGGATGGATGGTGGATGGATGGATGGATGAGTGGATCGATGGATGGTGGATGGATGGATGGATGGATGGACGGGGCAGTGCCAGGGCGGACGGGAGGGTGGGTCGGTGAATGAAAATTTTTAAAATTGCTATAGATCTAAATCTAGATCTAAAAGATGTTCGAGAGGAAAGAGTGAGCGGGGAGACAAACCGAAACTAGATCTAACTGCTATTTTATTTTGTGATATGACGAGAACCACTTCACATTCTATTTCGTTTCAAAGAGTGGCTCGTGTCCTGGGAGTGCTTTACTTTACAATTACAGAATATTCACCATCAAACACTTTGAAAATAAAATACCGAAAGCAATATTTTAATGTATCTAATACATATTGTCAAATAATAATTAAGGGCTAGCTAAATGAGTTTCATGTCGTATATTGCCATTGCTTTTTTTACTTTTCGCAGTACGAAGCAACCGTTAAATAGTATAATCGATAATGTCGCGTCATTGTTTTGGTTCCCTCTACAGTTGACGGTCTGCTGAATGATCGAGAAGCACGACAAAGTGAAACAAGACGGTTTGTTTATTTCATTGAAATCTTGTTAGGATAGTTTTGAAAACGATGATGAGTGACGTCGTTGGGATAAATAATGGTAGATCTAGATCTTTATTTTGTATCATCTAGATTCTAGACTAGATAAGATGTCATCACTGTCTTCCAAATTTGACGTGTTCATCAACGTCCGGGCCAGACTCTACAAAGGCGTCAACGATCTTGATCTAGATTCTTGATCCATTGTCTGTTTTTTAGTTTGCCGCTTTGGCAGACGCATCCAGACATTGTGCCTAGTTTCAAGCACTCTCTTTTGTGTCTATTCACAATTTTTGAGTAGACTGAGATCTACTCATTAAATTTGTTATTTTGCGTCTTGGTTGTTATTCAACTTCATTGTTTTTAGAAACTCTAGATCTAGATTTAGATGTAGAGATCTAGATGTAGATCTAGTTTACCTTTATGTTTGATGTGTGTGTGTTTTTTTTGTTTTTTTTTATCATTTCATCTTCTTGTTTTATTACTCGAAAGAAATAAATCTGTAAAGATCATTGTTGTTTCTATCAATTTATTCTGCAAAATATCTTTACAGTTACAAATCTAACCTAAAATCATTGTTCAAGTTGTTGTGAACAATAGTTATAGATCTAACATATACAGCCACATTACACATTTCAAGAGAAGTAATTGTATCATCACATCAAGAAGTAAGATAAGAGGAACTATATGACAGTTGTTTAAAGTTATGGTCTCGTCCTATGTTTACATCCGCTGGTATCGTGATATTGTACGATAACTCACACATGATATTCATCCAAGTATTGTTGCTCAGAGAATCCCCGATCACATAAAATAGTGGTGTAAATGACTTCAAATAAATTATCAGTACCACCCAAAATATCTTTGAGACTGTGTGAATAGGATAGGTCTTCCATTCTTATCAAGTACCAACTTTATTTTCATCAAAAATAAAATTTCATTTACAATTGATGAGACACAGTTCAACATTATAATTATCTAATGTAATAATATTTCCATCCATATGCCATCCCGACTGAAAAAGGCTTGTTGGTGTGTGTATATGAGAGAAGGAGTAGAATTTTTGTTTCTTTAGTTTTAGCTCAAAAGCTTAGAGGCTGGTGAATAAATGTTTTAGAGTAAATGATGAACTAAAAATATGTCATGTTGCATATAGAACCTGCCTGCTTACAATTAAAACAAAGGATGAATTGTAAATGTCAAGTTTATAAAGATCACAACTACACTCTGCCAATTAAATCAAGCAGGTTGAGTTAGTAATTTTATCACCCATTTTTATTCGTAGGCCCATTTTTTAACTACAGTACATTTTATTAAAATTAACATTTCATCAATTTTTCATGCATTTAAGCAGTTTTTTTTTTAGGAATTATAAAGGTGTCACACACTAATGTATGACTTCTGTGTGAAGTTAATTCAGGCTAAATTGTATCCATGCTATGGCGATGAATGTCTTTTGGAAGGGAGAGAAGAAAGGAAAGGAGGAGTTGCGGTGCATTCACACCAGAAGAGTCGTTCTACCGACATCGTTCTAACTACATCGCTGCAACAACATAAGAACGAGTAGAGTGTTCACACACTCAAAAAAATCGGTCGGCCATGTAGTCACAACAACAGACAGCATGAAAATATATTATTTTTCCTTCTCCCTTTTGATGATGAAACTAAAATAATGATGGTAAATAGAATGATGATGATGATAATATTAATATCTTTGTATTATCTGTAAAGCGCTTTTTACACGGTCTCAAAACGCTTTACAATAAAATTAATTGTATGAAACTTCATATTGTGCAAATGTTAAAAGAACGTAGAAACTAAATTATTTTTCAATGCACTAAACCATTAGATCTATATGAAAAATGAATAGACCTATATAAGCACTCACAAGTGCTAAACGTGGGATTACAGATCATCCAATTAAATGGAATTTAAATTGATGATGATGATTAAGTAATTAACTGTTGCAGAGATTATGCAAAAAGAAAACGAATGGGGAGATGGAGGAAGAGGAGAAGGAGGGGAATAATAATATAAATTAAAATTATAAATATAGATCTAGTTGCCATCGCAGTGATGATGAAAGATGAAAACAGATGATAAGAAGGAGGATAAAGCTGAGGAATCATCGATGAGGGTGAGGTTGTTCATGTAGCAATTTTTCTTATCCTGTACTTGTGCACATTTTTTTTTTCAGTATGTTTGAGCTTCAATTGAAGATACACATTTATCTATTGCTGTGTTAAAAATAATAAATTATCGTGTTAATGTAAAATTGAAAATTCTATCTTCAGTGTTTGTCTCCTCGCTTATCTCCCTCAAGCTTGCACAGCATTATCACCTGTTTGCATAATCTGCACTTGTTTTATCATAAGGACCTGGTCTTTTGGAAACCGCACTGATTAAAGCTTCCCATTCAGCAGTATCTATTATAGCTGGATCCTTTTCTCTCAGATTATTGAAAATTACACACTTAGATCTAGATGTAGACATCTCCTTCATTCCCCAGTTTCCCCACTCACTTCACAGTGAATTCTTTGCACTATCTTGATATAATATTTAAATTTAAGAAAAAAATATTATTTTCGTTATTTTTGACGGAAAGCAAATTCTGCTCGTAGATCACCTTAATTTTTGGGCACTGATTTCAAATCCGTAATCAGATTTTGTCTACAACCCTTCCCTGATTCGGTATGGTCACTTGAAAGTTTGCCTAGTCCAGCCGTCCAGACCGGATGTGTCATCGATGTGCCCCGAGACGATGCGTTTCGCTGACTTTGGGCTAACAGTCGGTGAAATTTTATTGCAGTGGTAGTGGTGAAAAGTTGTTAAAACGACTTAAAAGTCATTCGCCCGACAAATTAAGTTTGGTGTGAATAACGATTGATGATAAAGAGAGATTTTGTATATTCTGTCGTTAGAACGATGTCGGTAGAACAATTCTTCTGGTGTGAATGCGCAATTAGTTGTATTAGAAACATTGGTACACACAGTCTGTACCATAAATCTGCAACAAGAGCCATAAAAGGCTAATGGAGTTGAAAACTACTGAATGTATCCATATATGACATTTGGCTCACAACATTGTTGCATAAAGATCTGTGTTGTTCTAAAAAAGCAATAATAATTGAATAGTAAATGCGCAAGAGTGTTTGATCTGAATTGTATGTTCCATAAAATGACATGTTCAGAACACCAAATATGTTTTCTTTGAGTAATATTTCAATTTAAAATCCAAAGTACCGACGTCGAGGTGCGCACGGATCACGATACGCTTCAAGTCACAGGGCAGTATTGGTTTGACTTATATAAATAATCTCCCACATAGGTCGTGGGTTCTCTTCTAGTACAAAACAATTATTTATCAATCTCTTAGTTTACTTGGTATGTGTAGTATAAATTTATTTCATCATATAACTGATAATACACTGTGACATAGTTATGTTCATGATTATTTTCATATTTGCAGCAAATCAAATCATTTGGCCATATGTTTGTTTGATGTTTCAGACATCAGCTACACTCTGATATTTGTGACACAATATCCAGTCCATAATGAGGTGGTATCAAGGTGGAATTCCTCAAGCTATTCAGCAAGCCAAATCTAATAAATCTATCTTCATTGTGTTCATAGCAGGTAATCAGCCATGAATGCTCTTTATGATTTAACTCCCACTTTGTTTTTCTGCTTGTAATTGGGGTTCATGAAGAAGATGTATGAATTCATAGTTGATACATGTATTTCTCTCAGTAAGTGCTGTATACATGCTTAGCTCCAGAATAATCATATCATATAATTATTTAATTTGTGATGATGGTCATTAGTTCTGTTAGACTTTTGAATGAGCCTGATTCACCACCAACCAAATGACTTCCATTTGCTAGGTGTATGAGGTATAACATTAGCATTGTAAAAAAGGAAAAATCACTACAATATCTCTTATCTAAAATATATGCAACAAAATATTGTGAAAAATTATCGTAAGAAAGCATTTTCATCTTATAAACAAAATAAAAACAGCCAAAGTGATTTTTTTTTCCTCCTTTATAATGCTTGTTTTATATTTCATTGCCTAGCAAAGGGAAGTAATTTGACCATGTGAAAAGGTATTTCCCTTGGCAATCTGCAGTTTTTAGATTGATACAAATATACAGGTAATTTGCGATAGTTCAGATGGCTAGGGTTTTTGTTTGAAAAACAAGTTTTTTTTGTTTTTGTTTATTTTTTCTTTAGTCAGTCTATGCTGATAAGCTCTTCACTTGCATTAGTTGTCCACAGATTTAATATGCTGATCTATTCTGAGACAGAGGTACAAGGAGAGAGGTTTTTTGTATTCTAGCCCACTGTATTGAACAAATTTTATTTTTGTTAGAAAAGGGGATTTGAAAGACATATATGCATGCTTCTGGTCTGCACAAAATTTCTAATGTTTTTGTATGTGATTCTCTTTGCCACTTTCAACTCACTAGGATATAACAGTAATTTCACCATTGTTGTTCATTCATCTGCCATCAAAAGCTTCAGTATGACACAGACAATCGTGCATTCTTGTGCCTATGATGAGTCAGTAAATAACATATCCAGTTCAAAAATTAAACCCAGCCAGACAGGTTGATCAGCTTGTTAGTCATGGAGAAAACCAATTGATGAAAATGAAACTTTGAGCACTTTTATTATCAAAAGTTATTTTGAGTACTTTTCAGCATTTGAAATAATTGTACAGTTAGGGTGTGTCCTACTGGACCTATATGAGTCTTAAGATGAACAGCAAATATATCAACCTTACTGTGTGCAGCTAACTAAATGTTCTGACTAGTTTCTCCGAAGCACCAGATATATTGTAATCATAGTGACAGTTATAAATGAATTACATGATTTCGCGAGGTTTGTCTGTTTTATATTTATTCATATTTTCCACTTCATCAGGTACTGACGACAGATCAAGAGAGATGGAATCCTACTTGCATCAAGATGTAGTGACCAGTGTGTGCTCGGAAAATAATTGTGTGGCTGTGAAGTTAGACGCAAATAGGTAAGTGCACAGCTTATACTGGGCCACTTTCTCATTGTCCATTTCTGTGCTGTGCAAGAAAAATTATTGTAAAACTACAGGTCAGTCCTGATAATCATATGCCAAATTCAAGCATATTTCCTTTTCATCTGTGAATATGATTTTTATGTTCTTCTGTCTCTTCTTTCCCCATCGCTACTCCTTCCCTTCATCCTTATTATTTTTGCTTTCTTTTTTAATCACATGTGAATTAAGTGTACTTTCCATGTTGGATAAATTTATCTCAAATATGTATCCCTTTTTTGTCTTTTCAGTAATGACTGCAAATTTTTCTCACAGATTTGTATCCTTTTACCAGTTAGAGAATGAACTTGTTATCCTTGTACAACTCCTGCCAGTTATTCTCAGAATAATTTTTCTTAAGTTATAACTGAAGTATGCTTCATTCCTATAAAACTTTGGTCATATTAGAGATCAGGTAATGTCAGACCAAGATTAGTTTTGTTTTCATATGTCAGGTAACAAAATTTAGAAATCAGACCTGACTGAGTGTGAACACATAGATTTCCTACTTTATACGGGCTTTACAGTCAAATAGTTTATAACAAGCCATTATTGTGACCATTATATTTATTTTTATTACTATTTAGTGCATTATGTTTAAAAAACAACAGTACAAAAAAAAGTTGGCCTTGCAATCTTTATTTCCTTAACTTTTTCTAGATCCAGTAGTTGTGATCCCATCTACATTTTTCATAGGTGACACAGGCATTCCATTAGAAGTGATAGGAGAATGTAAGTCCCAGGAAGATTTCTTGGCCAAAGTGCGAAAGGCCATTGATGTAAGTTGTAGCAGTAAATAGGATTATAGGTTGAGATATATGATGATGACTATATAGTTTGCAAGCAGTGTTTTTTAGTGATTTCTGTTGGAAATTAACACTATGGGTTGAAAATAACAATCTCTCATTGATTTACATTATACCTGATCCCATTCCCATAAGCAAATTTATATTGACTACACTGAATAATGAGAAATATATTTAAATTCTCTATTTGTATATATTATACACAATACTGGTTAGACCCATAACTTCATCCAAGTAACCGATTTAAAAATGCCAGAAATGTTTAAAGTGGTCACTTTTGACATTTTAAGTTCATGGGACAGTATGCACAAAATTGCAGTAACCATTTTAGGATTTTAGCAAGGATCACAAGGGAGTCTTCCTTTCTAGTGGCCCTGTTGACACGGTTACATTTCCCCCTTCAGATAAAGTTGCTACATTCAATATAAGTTAGTTATTCCTCTTTATTTCTTGTTGAGTACAGGGCCTCAGCAGTAGTCCTCAACTTTGTTTGGGCTCTTGTGATCTTCTTTGCAAACCTCCATGGTCAGGCTGGTTGTCTTGATGAGTTCTGCGTGCAGGCTTCACTTCCAAGACATGCTCGTTCCCTTTTCCTTTGTATTTTCAGTCCAGAGTCTGATTTAAGATGATGGTGTGGAGATTTTTATTTTTGATCATCGTATCCACGCCATAAGATTATTGGTAGTGAACAATGGATAAAACCTTCAGGATAATCAAAAGTCTGGTATTATGGTTATGATATCAGTTTCAGTATTTCATAGTTTAGACATCAGGTTTGCTATTTCAGATGCAGAAGAACTCCCCTGCGGCCGGTGCTAGCTCCACCCCGTCACCTCCGCCCCCTTCACAACCACAAGCTCAGTCTTCTACAGTCGGGAGAAGTCCAGAGCGAGCGGAGGCAACCTCTGAGGACATCAACTCTCAAGGTAGGGGGGAGGGGGGGGGGGGGCACGGCAAATAAGTCCTGTAATCCTGTATGTCAGTGAGGCACTGCTGAAGACAATTCTTCCCAATTTTTGCGAAGTGACGAAAGAGCAATAATAATGAATCATGAAATGGGGTATTTGTCACTTAGCGAAAATTGGGATGAATTGTTGTGACAACTTCCTCCATCTCTGCAGTGGTTTGGGTTGTGGCAAACCTGGCTCCTATGCACCTCTAGTTGTCTTTTTGCTCTCTTTCCTTTTCTTGTGTCCTGGTGAACGGTCTTGGCTAGGCTAATGGATTTTGAAACATGGCGATATCAGTGAAGCTTTTCCTCTTCACACAGTGACCAGTAGTCTTCTTGGGGTCTTCTGCGCTGGTGTATGGTTCACTGTTGAGATAACCGCCTCCAGGTGATTGAAAAACGTATATAGAACATAATGTTTATGGTTCTAAACGTTTTCAGTGTTACAAGAGGCTAATATCCAGAACTTTGCAATGGCATTGGTGAGAACGGACTTTAGATTAGGCAGCCAGTGCAAGCTTTGAATAAGAACATAACTGCAGGGTTGTCAGACATCACCCTCTAGTAACAAAACAAACTTCCTAGCCATTATCTACAGCATGTGGTAGTAGCTGACATCTCAGGGTTTCTCTTAGCCTTAGATATTCTAACTCGGCACACTGATCTAAGCATATGTCATAAATACATAGAGCGGACAGCATTTTCCCTTCATTGCCATGAAAATACGTGACATCTGAGGCATTAGTTATTCACTCACAAACACTTGGTTGTTGTGGACAGATAACAAATATGTTTAAATGAACCAGATCATTTAATTTCGTCAGCAATCACATGAGACTGAATAGAGAAAATCACCATGGCTTGTTGTATATCTGACCTTGTGAGCACTAGAACTTTTTTTTTTTTTTTTTTTTTAGCTTTCTGAAGTCAGCATATACATTTTCCAAATTGAAAAGTGAGATTTTGGAAATTGTTTAATCTGCTTCAATGAAAAACTTGTCTAAAGATCCCATCATCTTCAATTTTAGAAAATCTTATGCACATTTTACTGGATATCTGTAGGTCTATCTTTGTGGCTTTGTGATGAAAACAAATATGACCTAAATCTTGGCACCATATGAAGATCAAATTTCATTTGAGATCACACTGTGAATGTCAAAGGGAATGTCTCGAAAGACAATGGGGCTGTACTTTGTGCCATCAAAAGTCACATCATGCCTATATGTACAAAGCTATTTGTTGCATTGCATTGAGATCAGTAGGACTGACTCAGGTACAAACACTGAAATTTGGACATATTGTTGATATGAATAAGGCAGTACACACACAGGTATGGTAACATCTAGAACTAGAAAAAGTTGCCTTGTCTTTGTTATAAGTTCCTGCCTGATGTTGTTCTTCTCCTTGCAGTGTATGATGAAGAAGCGGCAGGTGGCGCCACTGCTGTGTCGACAGGAAGTGGAGACGACACTATTATGGAAGGAAAGTCAGACGAAAGTCTGGAGGAGAGGGTCGAGAGGTAAATTATTCAGAATATTGCAACGATTATGGCTGTATTGGTGTTGTCCGAGTGTTTCAAATGGCAAAATAAACTTTTTTGCTTGATTATTTATTGGTATTGTGCTGTTTACTTTAGGGTTAGGTTAGGTTAGGGGTAGGGGTACATTCTGATAGACTTAAATCAGCAAGCATAATCATGCAGTAATCGATATGTGCCATTTTTGTGACTTCTGTAGTAGAAACAGACCAGCACCACATTTAGAAGGTGGTGCCTTAATAAGTGTGTCTTGCCTATGGGTAGCGGTGAAGTGGTAAATGATCTCTTCTTCTTCTCTGTTATTTTTCCTTTCTGCACTTCTGTTGGTTCTGCCTCTCTCTGCCCTCTTTTCCTGCTCTCTATCTGCTCTCGGCTCTCATCCTCTCTGTGCTCTCTCACTCTCTTGACTCTCCCTTCTCCTTGTGCTCTCTGTCTTTCTCTTTGTTCTTGTTCAGCCTCTGTTATCATTCTCTGCTCTCTCTCTCTCTGCTTTCTCCCAACTCTCTGCTCTTTCTGCCTGCTGTCTCTCTGTAACTCTCTCTCTTTATCTTTCTCTTTTTCTCATTCATGCTATACCTTGAGTCAACTGACAGATGTCTTTGTCTTCCAGGGCCAGACAGCTGGTCGAAGTGAAACGAGAGGAAAAGATGAGGAAAGAAGCCGAGGTAAATAATGTACAATTATATATAAACTATCTGATACAAAACATACAAGCATAACCCAAATTCCATAGTGTCGGAGAAATCTTACATCCATTCACTTTTCTTAGTCCGTACTCATGTAATATTTGAGAAGAAAGGTGAGAAGTGTTGTGCACAGCCAGGTGTGTATAATTATAAACACTATTACAGTGGATACTGATGAGTCGATGTCGGCAGGGGAGTAAAAATAAGATCGACTCATCTGTAATTTGACTGATCCGTATCTCACAAAAACTAGAAAATTAACAATACATGTAGGCACTGTTAATTTTGAATGATCTATTTTCCAGCATTATAGTGGCTACTTCCCCTTATACATTCTTTCCTCGAGCACCAAACTTGATCTTTTGCATTCATTGTCGGTGAGATCAACCTGCTCTTTGGTTGAATTAGAGAAGATTATTGTCATCAAAGATGATCACCACATTACGTTTCCTAACCTCTTATATGAATTTGCGTCACATTCATACAAGGGGAGGAGGGATGCGGTGATCATGTAGTCTAAGGGAGGGTTTGGTCCTGTTTAGTGAGTCAGTTTGACAGTCATAGTAATATTATACACATGTACACATAGTTGATATGGTTAACTTATGATCTTGCTATCATATGATGGGAGGGACTTAAATGTGCTGAGATGAAGTGCCGCGCAAGCCGGGATTCTTTACATCGACTCAAACGTTGCTTTTTCGTTTGATCTTATAAGGGTGGGGATGGGAGAAAAAAGATTGATTCACCAGTGAATACTGATGAATTTATGTTGATTCATCCGTTAGGTTTTTAGTGAAATGAAAAAGAGTTGGGATCTATTCCACAAAAAAAGATCAACTTACCTGAAAGTCGACTCATCAGGGTTCGAATCAAGTGTAGTCGACTGTATTCTGAGTTGAAATTTGCACTTAAAAGTGTTAGAAATAGCAGTGAACATCAAGCAGAAATAATCTATTAGATAATATGAAAAGCCATATTTAATGCCACAGTTTGGTCAAGACTGTTGAAACTTTTATACTAGGCCACTGGTTGCTGGTATCTTGCATAATGACTCCAGTATCAATTGATTATTGGCTGCAGGTAGACAATCAGATAGTCATGGTGCCTATCACTCACTCAGGGCTGGACAGACACCATGCTGCCTATAAAATACTCAGCCTTAACTCTAACCCTAATCCCTAGTTCTGTAATCCTAACCCCAACCTAAAGGTGGTCTTAAGGATCTGTTTTTAAAATATGATAGTGTATGATGCCTATGGATTTATCAGTGCTGGACAGACACTTTGGTATCTATGCAGCGTCTTCCAGGCCATCCGCGATATGTATGGTACCTATGAATCCACTTCCATTACCTATTACAGGATGGAGCCTAGTCGTGTTAACTTGACTGACCCATACAAAAAGGGGTGGGGATGGGTAGGATAAACCAATTTTTTGCTTTGTCTTATGGTTTTGCTTCCTGTCCCATTCATAAGGCCAGCTTTGCGTTTTCTATGCCTTCACTGTCCCAGAAAATGAACTAAAATTAACGGAGAAAAATATATGCAGAATCTAATTCACGAAACATAGGGAATGTAATCAGAAAGTTCATCTTTCTGAAAACATAAATGTGATTGATTAGTTCCATTTATATATTTGCAATTTCATTCCATGTTTCATGTGTGAGTTGATGAAATGCTTGTTGATGTAATCAGGAAGCCAAGCGAAAAGAGATGGAGCGACGGAACATTGGGCAGGGGGTGCAGAAACTGCGGCAACAACAGAAGGAGATGGAACTGCTGGAGGCCAAGAAGGAGCTGAAGAAGGACAGAGAGGAGGACAGACTGGCCAGACAGAGAGTGAAGGAGGAGATAGAGAGAGACAGGTGAGATAGAGAGAGATAAGTGAGATAGAGAAAGGCAGGTGAGATAGAGAAGTGAGATAGAGATGAATGAGATGGAGAGAGAGACAGGTGAGATAGAGAAGTGAGATAGAGATGAATGAGATAGAGAGAGAGACAGGTGAGATAGAGAAGTGAGATAGAGATGAATGAGATAGAGAGAGAGACAGGTGAGATAGAGAGAAAGACAGGTGAGATAGAGAGAGACAGGTGGATAGAGAGAGAGGTGGGATAG
Organism: Peronia peronii; assembly: GCA_039654565.1. Classification (NCBI taxonomy): domain Eukaryota; kingdom Metazoa; phylum Mollusca; class Gastropoda; order Systellommatophora; family Onchidiidae; genus Peronia; species Peronia peronii. The sequence continues at coordinate 1,525 of JBCEWB010686844.1, read as the reverse complement.
AGAGGTGAGATAGAGAGAAAGACAGGTGAGATAGAGAGACAGGTGAGATAGAGAGACAGGTGAGATAGAGGGAGACAGGTGGGATAAAGGGAAAGAGATGGGATAGAGAGAGACAGGTGAGACAGAGACAGGTGGCAAAGAGGTGAGACAGAGAAAGACAGGTGAAATAGAGACAGGTGAGATAGAAAGGTACAGGTGAGATAGAGAGAGATAAATGAGATACAGAGAAAGACAGGTGGGATAGAGAGAGGTGAGATAGAGACTGGTGGGATAGAGAGAGACAGGTGAGATAGAGACTGGTGGGATAGAGAGAGACAGGTGAACTGGCATAAAAGCTTGTGTGAGTAGTTCAGTGAAAGCATGAATGAAATATATGAGTTGTCAATAGGAGTAGCAGGAGAGTGACAAGAAGGTGGAAATGAGTGACATAATTCGTTAGATCTTCAAAGAGAATGAAAAGAAACAATGACATCTCTGATTTGTTATGTCTTAATTCTCTTTTTAATATTGCTGTGGTAATCAACATATCCCTAAACTCTAAACACGAAAGTCCACAGAGGCGAATTTTAAAGGAGAGACAAAAAACTTAATAAATCGAAGTGCAATCATGAATTGTCACATGTAAATCGTGTGACAAAAATTGTAGCTTTCATTGGTTCCATGGATTTGATATTTATAGAGGAGGTGGGGGAAACCTATTCTAGTTTAATAAAGCCAAAAATGTCATAACCCAGTTTTCCAGACTTACGTGTTTAGAGACTTACAAGGACAATATGCATTAGAGAACGTTGACATTTCATGCTAGATAGGATATGTCCTTCGTATAAGCAGTGTACTGAGCAGCAAGCAGATGAGGTGAGGCATGTTGAGGAAAAGATCTTGTCTTATTGTAGGTAAACTTAGCCACCAACAGGAGGACAGGTGTCACTGATCTGACTAGATCTAGCTCTTCATCTGAAACATAGAGCTAGGCAGTGCAATGCAGCAACATGCAATGAAGATGTTTTATCCAACCCTACAAAGGCCAAGTTTGAACAAACAAAGCAATTTTTTGTTTCTTTTCCTTTCCTTTCCTATCCCACAACCTGTTGAGGTCGTTTGGACACCATCATAGACTTTGCAACAATCTTCTTCCATTTCTTCTTGTCCTTGGTTGCTCTTTGCGAATCAGTGAAGTCCAAACCTGTCCATTCCTTGATGTTGTCTACCCATCTTTTTCTTTGTCTCCTTCTTTTTTGACCTCCTTCAACTGTACTTTGAAGAATCATTTTGGCTAGGCCTGCTGACCTTGAGACATGTCCATACCTTCGTAGCTTGCGTTTCTTGACCGTAGCAAGGACTTCTTCTGGTGGTGTCAGAAGTAGGGTGTTGGTGACGTAGCGGTTGGGTCGTCGGACTCGGGATCTGAAGTTCCGGGTTCGAATCCTGACAGGTCCCAACATTTTGTCGTTGGGAAAGACAATTTACACACATTTCCTGACTCCACCCAGGTTTGAATGGGTACCCGACTATAGACAGTGAACGA
>JBCEWB010686734.1:878-14069 GCA_039654565.1 Peronia peronii | reverse complement strand
CCCCCCCCCCCCCCCCCCCCCCCCCCCCCCCCCCCCCCCCCCCCCCCCCCCCCCCCCCCCCCCTGCAATGCTTTATTGTTCTCTGAAGAAGAAAAAGAGACAGTAAGAATTTACAATCAAACAACGATTGTATTTAGATAACATTCAAACAATCAAACAGCTCAGAGTGAAAACAAAAATTAATGATTAAAGAATAAAGGCAGCGAGATAGATGATAAATAAATACAAGACAGAGTGGAAGCAACATACTTATGTGACGTAGGTACAGTCCGTACTGAAGTGGCCGAATAAAGAAAATGGAGACAAGACATAAAGTACAAAGGAAAATAAACCTAAGAAACTACAAAATGATTACAGTTGCATAGACATGAAGTACAGAACGTGACTACGGACTGTCAAGACCATGAAGAATTTTATTCCAATGAAGACTCAACATATTGGAGTAAATCTGTAAACTGACAGTCGAGACTAGACGCCACAGTCACCAGGAGACAGTCCCTGTGTGGACAAAAAGGGAGATTGCAGAAAAACATGGGGGCACAGAAAATATCTGCTTAAATATACAAAGGATAAATCGTGCGCTGATAAGGCCCGATGGCAGGGTAACAATGGGTTTATCGTTCTGCCTCCTGGAGTTATTCTGCACAATGTTTCACCCCGACATACGATTGGAGACGCACTATATAACTTTACTATTCCTAGTTACTTCAGAAGTATGTGAACTGTGGATTAAATTATTGTTCACAGAACAAAAAATAAATAAATGAGTAAATAAAAAAAAAATCTAATTAAAATAAAATAAAAAACATAAAAACTCAATAAACTGTACACGGACTTGACCCAATGTCACTGTACATACAAGAGGTGTATATGTACGTCAGCCGTTTACGTAAATTAAATGTAGATCTAATTATATACCGGTATTAAAATATATAGAGAAAAATATTGATCTATTTCTATAAAATGCATACTGACCGCCATTTAAGTCTCCATCAAACAAAACTCTAATCTGGATGAAAACACAGAAAAATGGATTTTTTTTTTTAAAGGCACAATGAAAATACTGGGCAGACTGAGTGAAGCAGACTGTGTTGTTCTTTCATCGTCATTTTCGAAAACTCAGAGCAAATATAAAAAACAACAACAATAACAACATAATAATGATATCAAAAATAAGAACAATATAACCAAAATGATAATGATGATGATAACAATAATAATAATAATAATAATAATAACAACAACAACAACAATGTCGTAACAATGACAACAAAATGGGAGAGAGAGGGGGAGGGGGGGATTGTTATTTCATCAAAATAGCAAAATTTAAAACGCTGAGATTCAGCGAAGGAACAAAGGGTTAACGTGAGTTTCGATGTTCCGTAGTACAGTATCCAGCCAGTATAAAATCTAAGCTCGTGTTTTTACTTTGTTATATTTTGTTATATATTTGTTATATATTTCTGACAACTCAGATGGGATGATATTTCAAGTTTTGACTTAGCGAATTAAATACAGCAAGTACTAGAACTATAATATACTGGCAGGATTTCGTCAGCGTGTCAACAGAGATTAACATGGCCGCTGCCGTTTAACAAAGACTGACACTCCATTATTTGCACTTCGATAAAACTTCGCTTTGAGGTCCCGGGCGGTCAAATAAAATTCTACTGCACTCCTCTTTCCAGTGAACATATTATCTAGCTGAAATGTACGTACACGCGTTCCGTATTTTCAAACTGAGTTGCCGATTTCCTTCGTGGCCACGGCTTTTCTTATCTCTTTGAGCGATTTTATCAAAGGGATTGAAATCTAAATAAAACAAAATAAAAAAATAAAAGAAACTAAATTATAATTAATGGAACAAAAACAAGAAGTTCCGGAGGCAAACCAAACAAACAAACAAACAAACAAGCAAACAAGCAAACAAACAAACAAACAAAAAAAACAACAAAAAATGTGTATATATGGATGTGTGTAAAAACAAAACAAAAAACAAAACAAAAACACACACACACAATCACACACACACAAACACGCATACGGAATAGATGAATTTTAAAAAAAATAATTAAGTAACGATCTAATGGTAACAAGTGCTCATGCAGAAGACAGCAATGTGAATATTTGGAAATTTCAACCTATCATATATAATAATCTTACCTTATCTATGTTCAGTGACAACAACACTAACATCATCATCAACAACAAAACAACAACACGTTCATCTCCATCATCACTGTCATTTTATAAAATATAATAAGACTGTCTCACCGGCAGCTGACTAAACAATTTTTAAACAAGCAAATAACACATACACGTATAAAGAACTCGATATTGATGTTAATAATAACTGCCAAATTTTCAAACCAAACTGGTTCAGGGCAACCAAGCCATCACTATTATTATTACCAACATAAACAACAGTCCCAAAACCTTCATCATCATCAATAATATCAACAGACAGCAACAATAATAACAACATCGACAACAGAGCAGCAACAGCAGCAAAATCTCCACCACCAGCATCGACAGCAACACAGCAAAAATAATTAATAAGTAACGCAACTGTTTTATAGCAAGGACATCACGGACCGCTGACTTATAGTCTCCTCATTTTTTCTTTCTCCCTAGCTTGTTTATTTATATTTATTTTTTCTTTTTTTTATCCCCCCTTCCCCCCCCCCCCCGCCCCCCACGCACTTACTTTCCCTCTCTTCTTTCCAGTCTTTCCATCCTCTCCCTGTTTTTTATTTATTTCCCCTCCTTCTATGTCTTCTCCTCGTCCATCCACTTTCTCCTCAATTTCCTCTGTTCTAGAATTAATGTGAATTTTGTGTGCTGGCTGCCCCAGGCCTGCCTTGCTCAGGTATCCCACCAACGCCCTGCCAGAGAAATTCAATATGGAGGTCAGTAACTAGGGACGCTAAGTGGCGGTAACCTAAGATGAGCTGGTGCCAGGAGATCTTCCCGTCGTCCCCCAGCAGGCTCAGTTACACACCTGAGTCTGGTGCGACAATGAACATGTCAGCTGACAATAGCCACAGACCTGACATCGCCCCAATTTACTGGCAGATAGTTATTTCCTGTGTTGTGGTGGGACCATTGTCTCCCTCCCAGCTCCTGAACGGGTTTCTTTCAAATTGCTTTATTACTTAGAAGTTAGGAACAAAATCTGGAGGAAAGTGTTGGATAAAATAAGAAGCAGATCCATAAGAATTTATGCTGGCACTAAAGGCGTCGCATCGGTGCAGCGCGAAATGGTAATTTTTCCACACTTTGAAAGTTAAGAGTCTAGTAAATGGCATGCCGTCAACACGTCTCCAGGTCGTTGCTGTCACTGGCCGGAATGAGAAGAGCTGGATGACTATCATCGTGGCTGCCTCAAGCAAAGAGACGTGGTATGAACAGCCTGTTTCATACACATGGGCTTTATGTGGAATGCAGTGTTGCTTCATAGTGTCATTATGTCTGCCTCCTACTGAGTTTGAGTATAAACAGTTTGTTTGATAAATGGTATCTTGAGGACTCTCTAAATACAAAAACATTTTCTACCATAACAACAGTTAGCTGGCATTTCTGCCCTCAAAAGCCTATCAAGCGCCAAAGCAGATACTTACATGTATTATGTTTCCCAAGTCACTGAATGAACTATTTGTGAGAGTTAGATTTTCGAAATCTAGAACTGTAAGGATCTTATGTTGCTGATTATCATTGTCTTGCCATCACAACAGATCAAAATTGTCTATTTTTGTTGCTGTTGTGTTTTCTTGCTATTGTTTGTTTGTTTGTTTGTTTTCTCTTCAGTCACCTTAATTTTTTTTCCAGGTTTTGTTTTGCTTGTTTGCTCACTTGTTCTCTTCGGCTTTTCTTCTTCTTCTTCTTCTTTTTTTTTAGTTTCTCTTTAGTCCATCCAGGTACCTTATATTATCCCATACAGCCATATAAAGTTCCACTAGTGTCTATACACTTCAGATGCTATCCCTTCATTCTGTCCTCACCCCGACTCCCCACCCCTCCATTCCCACTCTCAGGTCCAAATCCCATGACCGGCCAGGACCTTGGTGTCTCTCCATTACAAAGAGAAGCCACGTCCCATACAAGAGATCGTGATATCCGATACGGGTCCTAATCCATACCTCATAGGGCGACTTGCACGGCTGGGGAGGGCCATCTCTCATTCTATTCTGTACTACAAATTTCATGGACCTTTTGTCCAAGAAAAAGTGGACGGTACCGCATCTTTTCTATTCTATAATAATGACCGCAAAGAGGAGAGCGTTCATGAATCTAGTAAACTTAAGAGATGTTATAAATAGCTTTTCATAGGAGTCAGTTTCACAGTTGCAGCTGTCCATAAAAGTCACACAGAAATAGTATTCAGAAGCCCGTAGGCAAAGTTGTAGGGCTTTGTAATAACCAGAACTATTTTCAGAGAAAAATAGGTTATCGTACTAAACTGGTCCAGTGGTGTATACAAGAAGAAAATCTCAGGAAGATGTTAGATGCATATTCTTATATCACAGGCTTCGGATTTTATATTCGGAAATACTTTGGAATTAGAAATATATCTAAAATAACAATGCTAATAATAGCAACACCGTGCTACTGATAAATCAGCACCATTTAAGATAAAGAAACAAACAAAAAAAAATCCCTGAAGCAAATTATAATAACTTGTAATAAGACCTAATCAGGCCTAGTTCATTTCTACTGGACATTCGCAAGATAATTTTGCCTTGTCACCATAAAATTAATGGACACTTTGCTGTACAGAACAGAAAACACATTCATAATCCCAATAACGAACGTCACGGACATAAAGCCCTGGTGTTTGACTTTGTAACTGTGCCATTGTTTTGTTCTGTTCCCCTTTTCTCCGCCATTTCCCCGTATAAAGCCCGGTCTGGGAGCTTGGCTGCTGACAGAGGGTGCTAATCTTCGGAGGGAATTCAGAGGTTGGATTACCTCCTGCTGGATTTTCATGTCATCCATGGATGGATGGATGGGTTAAAGGGTTTAAAGATGAAGGGTGGGAGGAGCAGAGACAGTCCACAAAGCTTAAAACTTGGGGTTCAAAATGCAATGCCAAATAGAAATTGATGAACTTTTGCAGTCATCAAGAGGCGGTCGGATGAGTATGAAATTTCACAGGGAAATTATAACCGAAGCTAAGAGAAGGAGATAAGGGTATAATAGCTATAATAATAATAAAATATTTTTTAAATAAATAGAGCTTAGAGAAGTTCAACAGAATGAATGATAAGTCATTTTTTATTTGGTCGTCACTTTTTGTTCCTCTAAAACCTATCATTTAGATATAATGCAGATCAAGAATCCATTTCTTTTCTGATGCCGCTGTCCCCTTTCTTACGCTCACATTACCGTATCATTACTATTATTATTACCATTTGCTGTTTTGACTCACAAGCCATAAACCCAGCCAGTGGACAAAGAGAAACTTGAGTTTACAATTATGAAAACTTCCGACTTGTGGGTCTTTAGTAAAAGGCGACGAGATTTATGCCTCGTGAAGTATAAGCTATCTACATCTGCTACTAATTTTGGCTGAAGTTTTCATTTACTCCTCTGATTATCGTAAATAGTTGCCTTTCATGTTATCTGCACTTCTGTCTTACTGAAAAATAAAATAATTTTGTTTAAAAAAGTAACAACTTCTGGTTCTTAATACTTCCGGTTTAAGGTCAACTTGGTTGCCCCCTGCCCCCCCCCCCTTTTTTTTTTCCTACAGAAATAAAATAGCAAACATTACGAGATTGAGCGAGAGAACAGCCCTCTCCATTGAGCGTGTCCCTGTAACAGTGGAAACTTTACAGACCACACCCAACTTTGCATTCTGAGGAAATGCAAACAATACAGCATCCTGGTGGCGTTTATCATCTTAAGTCCGCTACCTATGCACAGATTTCCAGTTTCTATTACATTCTATGTATCTGCGACCTGACACGTGACATAATGATAATAATAAATATTCACACCCAATCGGATAAGGTATTAGTCCAGGCGAGAGATAATAACCATGTTTGTACAGATACAGCCATCTACCAACGGTTAAGTAATGGACTTCCAGGAGCGATGGACTGACCGTCTTATCTCAAGAATTTTGAAAAGAGATTATTTCCATTTATTTAATAAATGCTTAGATGCTACTATAATATTGCAAACTTAATAAATAATTTTAAAAAGCATGTTTTCTGTATCTAATTTGAAATTCTGAAATGACAAGCTAGACACTACAGTTCCATGTAAAAGAATAGTAATTTAATGTAAATGGCATCTTGATGCAATAGAATAGTCTTATGTTTGAAATAATGTTTCCCTTTTAGAGACAAAACTATTAGTTTCTACTTCGCCACATTGTATATATATATTCTGTTTTGTATGAGTGAATTTGCTGAGCTTTTCTTTTGGAAATCAATTTAAAAACATCGTGGATTTCATTATTGTTAATTTCAATTATTCCAGAAAGTTTTGAAGTTGAAGCATATACTGTGCGATATATTATTATTGTTATTATTGTTATTGTTATATATCATTATTACTACTATTATTATTACTATTTTTACTATTATCATTATCATTATTTAGTCAAGTTATCGTGAAGTTTGACCAAAGTCAAATTTTAGCTCCATGCGGTTTATCTCAGTTCAAAACGGGCCCAAAACTTTCAGGAACAAATCATTGATCATGAAACACGAATCGATTGATATCACCCCCTTACCGATCACGGTGTATTAAAATCATTATTCTACAGTAGATTTATATTTCTTGTTTATTCATAACGCTGTGTGAATTTGTAAATCCATCTTTGCACATTTGTCCATCCGTTTTTCCATATGAAACAACTATAAAGTCTCAGAAATAGAGCACATTATACTCATTCGATGTTAGAAACTAAAGTAAATATAAAACAGACATATTGAAGCAGCGACACGGCAAGAAAAACAAGATTGAAAAATATACATGTGAAATTAATTTCCAAGAAAAGAGGCAAACAACATGGAAATCTGATCTCAGGTTCTGTTCTGTTTTAGACTAATCTTGAATGTCACTCATAGACCGAAGTGCCTAGCGAGGGCTCATGTCGGCTCAGGACCACAAATCCCAGGCTGTCAGACATGGGGAACTGACTGCCCTAGCTTGGCATAGATCAGAAACGTTAGAAGTTCTGATTTGTGATTACTAGCCTGAACATGAACCGGTTCTAGGAGAAGAGAGCTACACTAAACTGGATGAAGACAAAAAAACTTTTTCATCACTGTTTAATTATTTCTCTTGTAAATCCCAATAAAACGTTCAACAATGTAATAAAGAAACTGTCTTTTGCACCACGTCATTCTGTAAAAACTACTTGTTTGGTGTTTGCAAGAGGTACTGCAAACTAAATCTGGATTTTTCGAAGTCATTCCTACTTTGATAAAACGTCTTTATGTATACTTACATAGTATACTTTCCACAATACTTTCATACAACCTTCCACAATAGTAGGAGACAACCTATTACATCACTCCATTATCTAAAACCAAAAAAAAAAAGAAAAAAAAAAAACTTTTATGATGTTCGCTCTTTGTATGAAGAAATATTGCAAAATTATAAGATCTCGCTTTTCTCGAAGCTCCTCTAACGTACTTTGACAAAACGATTTTTAACTAGTTGTTCACATATTTAAATATAATGCTCCACGATATTAAAAGACAATCCTTATTGCAACACTCCATCCTCTAAAAACTACTGGTAATTCATTCGCTATAAATATGTTGAAAGAAATACCTCAAAACTATTAAATCTCAATTTCCTCGGACCAGAAGTTCAATCTCATCACAGAAACTGTATTTTGTTAAAGTACCATTGTAAACTCTGACTGGTGCTCAAAGATTCCTGCAGGGACCCGGGATTTACTTTACTGTTGATGTTGTCGTAATTTATGTTTTGCCAACCTTCATGCCGTGTACATGTTTGCTTGTTTGGTCTCTTAAGCTCAGAGGTGTCGGATGACCGTCAGGGTAGTGGGGGCAAGCTTTAGGAACAATCATTTTCTACTCCAGATCCCCGGTAGAAGCCACTTTCAAGTGAGGATCACGGTGGATTAGAAGAGACTGGTGTCGACGAAATTCCACATGTATAGAGTGTTATAGTACCTGCCTTGTTACCCTACTGGCTACTACGCATGTCGTACTTTAGTCCCTTCATTAAAACATGCTGTGCAGGTGTACAGAAACAGCTCGTGTCTAAATAATAAATCAGAAATAAGTATCTAAATAAATACACAAATAACGAAATAAAACACATAGGCTATCTTCCATTCCTGTGTATGTTATTGTATCGAACTGTCTCATGAAAGTGGCTCTGTTGCAAAGTTAGAACTGACAGACAAAGACGAGGTGTATGTATTGTGTGTGTGGGGGAGGGAGGGGGTGGAAGAGGTGGCAAAGAAGAGGAAAAATAGAAAAAGAAAGCAGAAAGTTAGTACAGTGTATTGCCATGCAAAAGGTAATTTCATGCTGTGGCAAATAAATTTGTTTTCAGTTTTACTTGCGCCTTGGTCAGATTCCCCTTCTCACCGCCCCCCCCCCCCTCCTCCCCCTTCCTCTCCAGCTGTCAAGCAAATCTCCTCGCTTTTACTATTAAAAAAAAATTAAAATCTAATAGTGCGTGATACCAGTTATTGGCTCTTGTTTGAATGTTTGGCGAAAGTGGCTAAAAGAACGGACTTAATATGGCAGCTGACTGTCCTTCAGGGCTCAAGAAAAGAAATTCAAGAGAAGCTATTTACTATGGATGCTGTTATCCAATAACAGCGTTTTGGTGCCAGGCAGCACCGTTGGATCCTTTAAGAAATTAACAGGAATGGGTATAACAGACAGCAGGGTCATTCTCTTTTGGTCCATGTTATAACAGCTTTACACTGAGAAGAGCCCGTATATAATATTCATAGCCGTAGCAATGCGAGGAGCGTGCAGTAAAATGACCATGTCCACCAGCAAGCCATTGGGCAGAGCAATAATCGTAAAGCATGACTGAAGTACCACTTTGTGTGTTATGAATGACAAATGGATTGATACACTGGCCTGTCCAGTGATCGTATTATCGACGTATATCGCTTGTCCTCTACATAACCAGCGGAATTAATTCGGTGTATAAATAATTTATGTACACAAGTCCAGTGCAGGATATTTACATTACCTGGGCTGTGTCCAACAATGGGCGACAATCCGTGGCCACACTTTCCCCGTGTCGAATTCGAGACTGGGTGTACAAATATGTGTGTAATTCTTTCTACCCTGGGTACGAATACACACAGCTGTGCCTCAGGCAGGGTTCGAGCTCCGAGACCAGCTTTGGATTTAACAAGGTTTCCAGACAGTTAAATCTGGGGAGGGTTCGGCGTTATTTCCAAATCCCGTGACGAGTAAATGCCCTTTGTCGCCCTCTCCAGCGGGTCCCGAGACAAAGGTAACCCTGGATTGTGATGCTCAGAGAAAGCGGTTCGCACTCTGCCTTACAGAATGGAGAAATGATCGAGTGGTGAACGAGATCCTTGCTGGAGCCGTAATCTGAAAACAGACAATGAGACAGGGAAATGAAAAGAAATGTATTATGAAAGCGCCAGCCACATAATTGATCTACAAATCCCCTTCACATGCTAGGGTCTAAGGTCGGACAATGTATTATCTCACTGAAAGCGTGAAAACAAAAATCATTGAAAATCGGGGGATTTTAAGATGCATATGGCATATCAGATTTAACCATCGTTCTCTTTTAAGAGTGATGAAAATAGAGAATACATTGTTGTCCGACTTGAGAGAAACTGTGATAAATTCCTTGCTTGATTAGTTTGCTTGAAGGAAGCTCAGTGTGCTTAGCGTCGACAAGAAAATCTTTCAGTATGCTCTTGAATGAAGATTCATATCAACTTAATGAAAATCCTTGGTTTAGACAGATGAATAGATAAATTAAATATTTTTTCTTCGGCTGATTTCATTCTAAAAGGCTCGGAAAATTTCAAAATTGGGAGAGGCTGAGACAGCAGAGCGAAAAATGGACAGAAAAAGGAGAAAAAAAGAAGAGAGAGAAAGAGAGATGGCCGAAAAGAGCCGAAGAGAGAGAGAGAGAGAGAAAGAGAGAGAGAGAGAGAGAGGCCAATAAAGGATAAAGGAGCCTAGAACCATTAACAGAAAAAAAAAACAGCTTTGGTAATTGGATCAAACGAAAAGATCTGTAGATAAGTTAATTTTTAACGAGCAGTGATGCTCTACTTTGAACTAAAGATGTGCGGCTTCATCTAGCCATATCTGCTTCCTATACTTTTATCAGTTTAGATTTCCGCCCAAAATTCCACAGAAAGTACACGCTGAGCAAGCAAGCGCAGAACCAAATATCTGACATTTATTTGCCTTGAGAACATTTTCCACTACTGATATTCTTCCTTGCCAGGGAAGGGCAGCTTGTCAAATTTGATGTAAATTTGCGAGGAGATTGTAGTCCATTTGTTGCAATCGCCACAGAAACAGACTAGGCGTGGTTCTGGTAAATAACAGCCTTCATGGAAGAAACAAAATAGCTGTGCCTTGTGCATGTGATAACAACTTTTGGCTATTATGTGTCGAAAGATATCGTTCAAGTCAAACCGAGTACATATATAATGAAACTTGAACAGTTGTCAGTTAATACTTCATCAAAGAATGCAATATAGACACACAAACAAACAAAGACAAAACAAAAACAAAACAAAAACAAAACAAACAAACAATACAGACATCCACATATCCATCTGATTTGTACAAAGCATAAAAGACCCATTAAAGGAAAATATTATCCGGCCTCTTGAAACTTCAATTGATAACACAAACGAGCTCAAGTTTTCCACCCTGGGAAAGAGTTAGCATTGTAGCATTCGGATGCATTCATCGAAGCGCAGAAGGAAGGACGAGGGGATTGGGACTTACATCTAGATCTAGTAGAGGCGAGAGAGAGAGAGAGAGAGAGAGAGAGAGAGAGAGAGAGAGAGAGAGAGAGAGAGAGGACAAAGAGAGAGAGAGTGTGTGTGTGTGTGTGAGAGAGAGAAGATTCCTTTCGTAACTCAATCCTGTGTTAGACAAAAAAAACATTCAATTGCAGATTTCTTGCAGTTCTAAATGCACGTAAAAGCCATCACTGACACGACCGTGTATTTTAATCAGTTCATTGAGGAAATGCCAAAACTCTTTGACATTCACCAGAGCACTGTTAGGTAAACTGAATTGTTCAGTAAAAATGAATTCTTTCATAGTTATTCCCGTTTCGGGCAATTCGGGGGAGGGGGAGGGGGGGAGAGGGGAGGGGATAATATTCCTCTCATTTTAAGAACAATCTATAACTTTGCTACACGCTTTTTGTCTGTGACAAAACGAAAATCTATCGTTCGTGTGGAAATAAGCTACCTGTTCGATTTTAAACAAATGCTCAATATATTTATACATGTATACTGTAGAACGTATATTAACATTATAATAACAATATACCGTAAATTGGCATTGAAGGAGAAAACCAGTCTCGTACAGGACCGTTATATTCTATGCAGTTTTATTTATTTATTTATTTGATATTCATTCATTTATTTTTTATTTATTTATTCATTTATTTATTTACTCATTTATTTATGTATGTACACATATATTGATGCATTTACTTATTTCTGCATGTATTTATCTTATTTTGTTTGTTTGTTCATTTATTTAATTGATATATTCATTTAAAAAAATTACTTACATATTTGCTTACTCCGTTTTCTTTTTATGTTGTCATCGTTACGAAACACCACATGACACAGTCAATTAGACCAATTAGACTAAAGCGTGAATGTAGCGCTAAAGTATCCTGTTCTTATTTTGATACCAATATCTTTATGGGGACCTCCGATTTCAAAATTGAAATGTCTACATTCATATGCGTTAATGTAAGATAAAGATAACAGAAGACTGAAGAAACCAAAACAAAACCACAGGAGAGGAAATGAACCAAAGAAAATAAACAACATATTTTGCAACTGTAAACATGGCAGGGAAAAAAAAAGAAAAAGAAAAAACGCGGAACAAAAAAGAAAAAGAATGAGATTATGGCTTGATGTGAAAACTCAAATCATTCCAAACTAAAGTAAAGAAAAAATCACAAAGAACAGAATTATAATCAGACGAAAAATTGATTTCGGCGGTTTAAGTTGTCGACTTCCAACATAGATTTAACGAAAATGCAATAAAATAAAATTTTAAAAAGGCTGAATATTACATTGTGAACACTGGGCAAATTTTGAGGCAAGAACTGAAATTTTGCTGTTTAACATGATTGTAGTTATTTGTTTTGGGCTAGGTTATTGTTACTAAGCGATCAAAATAGTCCCGACAGTTTACTGCTACCAGGTAGTCTGTAACTCTAAATCATACCTAATCCTAAATATAACCTAACCCTAAATCTAATCTAAATCTAAATCTGAACCAACCCTAAATCTAATCTAACTCTAAATCTGAACCAACCCTAAATCTAACCTAACTCTAAATCTGAACCAACCCTAAATCTAATCTAACTCTAAATCTGAACCAACCCTAAATCTAATCTAACTCTAAATCTGAACCAACCCTAAATCTAACCTAACTCTAAATCTGAACCAACCCTAAATCTAATCTAACTCTAAATCTAACCACAATCATAAGCTTCCTTAAGCCACATGGCCTGGTATGGAACTTCTCCGTTCTGGAGTCTAGAATGTAGATCTAGAATCCATAGTGTCTAACCCAATGTCCTGAATCAAATGAAAAAGTGCAATCTGACCGAAAATGAAAACCTGGTCGCAGTTGACCATTGAGTCTATTTTGACCAACTGATGACTACAAGCAGTGTGGAGTTTTTTGAATTCCTAACGTCGTGTTTATTGTTCTTTGCGAATATTTTTTTATGTTAATAAGAAATCGCTTTCTATTTTTGCTTTGTTTTGTTTTGTTTTTGCTTATTTTGCTTTGTTTTCAATAAATGTTGGTAAGATGATGACATTTAAGCGAGTGTGCCAGAATATGAAACTCCAAACGACTGGCCCCAGTCCTCACCTCTTCTTAATTTAAATTTCTTTTTTTCTTTTTTATTTCGGTTTTAGTAAATAGATAAAGATGTATGAAGGAAAAAAAAAAAAAACAGAAAAGA
>JBCEWB010686512.1:0-14156 GCA_039654565.1 Peronia peronii | reverse complement strand
GGGGGGGGGGGGGAGAGACATACGAGGTATGCAAATATACAAGTTCAAAATCTAATAAGCACCCGTAATTATAAAGCCTCTTCGCGCAAAGCTCTGAAGAATCAATTTTGCCCCACATTAAATGGCAGACAACGATTTCAATTTTGTCCTTGCGTGATGTCAGCGACTTCTGACTTTAGTTGTCCTATAATCTCTTTGTTATGACCTTACATCTCGTGTGTATCGAAACACAAATCATATTCAAAGACAAACTTGATGCCTTCAGAAGTGATTGCAACATTAGCCAGTTTTTAAAACAGTTTCAAGGAATGCATCTGGAGACAAATATTGATGGGACCGACTTACAAGACAACAACCCCTGATTACAATACTGACGCTTATGAAAATCTGCTGATTATTCAGGTCCCAATATGCCATAAATCGTATATACGACAACAATGAACATATTAAAAATAATAATAACACACGGCATTTAAACTGCGCGTATTCCGTAAAGTACAACTTCTTTGTGCACAATCTATGGTTATCCCCATATACCCAATGAAAACACCCATATAGGTACTCAACTTCATGGGAAGCATACAAGGCGGAGAACTATTAGACATTTCAATGTAGATCACAACAATAAACAAATAAAACTGACATCAAAGTCTTCTGCACCGTTTGGATTTATAACCCTGGGAAATAAAAGTGTGTTCGAATGGGTTAAAAATCAAACCAAAGTCTCCCCTCCACCCCCTCTTCCTAAAGGAAATGGGAATATAAGAACTCGTGCCTGGCGAAGCTGTGATCGATCATAGTGAATGTCAGATTCTCAGTCTTGACAAACTGATGACATACTGTGGTCCTAACATGGCACCATATTTCGCCTGACATTTAAAATCTCTACAAACTTGATGCACTGTATGCGTATGTCTATCTCACCTTGACCACTGAAATCCTAACAACCTAATTGTCTTACGTCTATAATGTTACAAGGGTGGTCTGAAATATTTACAACCGTTCGGAGTTCAAACAGCTTTCCATGAAAACTAACGAGATACTAAATACAGGTGCACTTGGCAGTGCATCAGTAAACGTTTTCCCGACTTTGGCACCACAGACAATACCCGACTTGCAGTCTTCTCAAAAGCCATGGCATGTGGTTACGGTTTTCACAAGCTTTTCAACCTCCTGGCGGTGGTTATCTCAGCTGATGTGGCATGTGGCACTTAGGCGGGGCAATTAAGCCTTCAACAATCGTCTATATTCTGGTTTCGCCTTCTAGCCCCTTTCTTGGCGGTCAGGTTACTTGCATCCGTCTTTTGTTCGTTTCGCTATACAATTTTTGATTATCCAAATTTATGTGAACATTTCAGTATTCCTTTTATAACTAGTAAACGCATCGCTCGTAGGGTACTATACTTTATATATTTATTTTTATCAATCTGTTTGAGATATGAACGTATCCCACGGTGCTAGACCGACATAGCCGTAATCGTGCTGATGTGACGTTAAATCCCAGCACAAGCTCAAACGCATCTGTAACTCCTGAATCTGCTGAATAACTGTCACTATGGCCTGACACATTCACACAACTAGCACTGTATCACATATTCATAATTATACTAAACATTATCAGAGCCTCAGAACATATATATATGAAAACTGGGGGCGGGGGGGGGGGGGCCTAACAGGTGTCAAATTTTTAATATTTTCAAGGATAGGATTCATGGGTTTAGCCTTTCGCCTTGATTATTCCAGCTGAAAAGGATAGATTGAACAACCACTGTAGTCCAAAGCATGTTCTCCCTTGTGGTTCTTCTAACTTGGTCCATTTTATTGGTTCAAACATACCACGTACGTGGCACCTTGCATTTCGCCACAAAGCATTACATCCATATAACGGTCTTCATCATCATTTTACGAAAATCATCATCAGCTTTAACTGTCTAGAGTCATCGAAGCGCGACTGATGAACAAAAACTGTGCCACGAAGCGTGTCCAGGGCGATTGGACCTTCTCTTGTCTACATGGCTTTTAACCTCCTGGGGGTGGTTATCTCGGCGGCGGTTAGACCTGACGGAGCGCATTCCTCTCTAGGGAGGTTTGAGTCTCAAGTTTTGTTTTGCCCTAAATGGGTAACCAACCAGCCAAGACTTGCCACTCCCATTTGTATCAGAGGCCTACACCAGGTTTGAACTGATAGATGTGTACTATTTTTGCGCACTGTAAGTAACCACACGTACTCACCGTGCTAGGCACAATGTAACCGTAATAATAATAATAATAACAATAAAAGGTATTTATATATACATATATATATCGCCTCACACTCGGGAGGCTCGAAACGCTTTACAGAATCAAAGTGTTCTGCAGTCATACACACAGAATATTATACCGCAATACATACAGGCGCAATAGTATACTGTATACAAATTATCATACTTAAGCGTAACATGGCAAACAGACAAATAATGTAATACAACTCAAATCCATACTGATGGCAACCATCTCGAGGGAAAAGCTGTAAAACGCTACTTAGACCGATGCTTGTTGAACATGTATGTTTCTAGCTGTTGTTTAAATGATTCTTCCCTTGAAGAGTTGCTGGATGTGCCCGTAAATCCCAACACAAACAAAGCAAACCTTCTACTCTAGGTAGTACTAGTAGCCATGCCGGTCATAGCTTGTTTTCGGTGATGGCGTATCTTGACACCATGCCATTCTCCTTCAAAACACTACTGCATTCTTTCAAAATAAATATATTTTTGCACTAACAATGAAAAACTCTACAGCTCTACACGTGCCACACGGCTAACGCAGTCATAATAGTAATCATACTGGAGACCGTTGTGCTCAGCCCTATTACTTCCCTTTACCAGACACAAGAGGGACTGGATAAACAGTGTAAAGAGGGGAAAAAAAAATCACTTCTGCATTTTTTACTTGAGACATACATGATGATACACCATGAAAAATTCCCCCAAAAATATGATGTAAAGAGAATGTTTTCTTCTTATTGTTATTATTTTATCAAATATTTTGGCGATCAATCTTTCGAATGACAAGGTGTAAAGGGATTGTTTCCTCTTTACAATGTTTGCTACAGACCCCTTTGGCTGGAAAAAGGAAGTAATTCGGCTGGTCATAATGATCTCCCCTTACACGAGTCCCTCTTTTGGGAGGGGCAAATAATCTGCGAAACGATCTCCCATTATATACGTATACGGTCTATGGCCCTTATTCCCACACAGTACAGATGTAAAGAGTTTGACATGATCTTTCATTATCCCGACAGACCAACCGGAGACATTCAAGCACTTTTTTTTTGTGTTCTCAGCTTCCTGACAGCGTAAAGACGGCCGCCTGTAAGGCGCTCAAATCCTTACCAACCTAACAATGGCATTCACTGTCTATAGTCGTTACGTACCCATTTTAACTAAGTCCAGTTTTGAACTATGTGTAACAAAATGCCGGAACCCGTCGAGATTCAAACCCAGAACTTTTCAACCCAAGTCCGACGACCAACCCATTAGGCCACCGACATACACAATGGTAGAATCATCAACATCCTATCAAATCTTGTAAAGCATAGTGTCAGTTCAAGGGCCAACCAATATCATATTCACATGCAATCTACTGTACGATCACAATAAACCACATCACATCAGAATCGACTATTTTTGATAACGCTCAGGTGCGGAAAGCAAACTCCAAAAAGTTCAGTGAGCTACATTCAAATTACGTGGGCGCAATAGACAGCTTAACCACAAGAAGACATGCGTCGCTGTGCCATTGTTTACCGTCACCTCTAGCATTTCCCAACCTCCTAGAAACCTTCTCTCAGATTTACAGGATGAGTCAGAAGAAACCGGAAAGTCTGGCCATTTTCAGTGCCAATGATAAAATTTATTGAAATGTAGGTCATATATTTTTAAATAAAGCCTACATGAAACAGAAGCTTTGACTTTGACTGACAATATTCCACAATCAAGTCACCCATTGACAAGAGTCTAAAAAAGTCCCCCCCCCCCCCCATACTGTT
The DNA here is from genome assembly GCA_039654565.1 of Peronia peronii. NCBI lineage: Eukaryota > Metazoa > Mollusca > Gastropoda > Systellommatophora > Onchidiidae > Peronia > Peronia peronii. Next base: position 10,129 of record JBCEWB010686512.1, on the reverse strand, counting down.
ATCCCAAGGCAACAAAACAAAATAATGGCTGCAGGATCTAGGTGAAGTTCACTTCATACACGTATTTAGCATCATCTCCACTGGATTTAGAGCCCTTTTTTTTTTTTTTTTTAACCAAAACAGCCATTCTAGATGATTTTAGCTGGAAACAGTGACAGACAATGCGAGCTTGTTGATCAACTCCCATCTCCATCGTCTCATGTGCTGGCACTCTCACATTGTAGTCCCCCTTTTTCTTTCCAAAGATATATCAGCGCATTTCCCGTGAAGGCTTCACTTCACCGTAATTCTATGAATACCGATTCATCCCTATTTTCAAGTGCATAAACTTCTCCACTGATCAGAATAAACGTGAAGTTAGGACATCAACTTATAGTAGTGAAGGCCATTTGCTAGTACTCCAGTCAGGCCTATTTAACATGGATCGCAAAATGATACATGTTTACGATCGATGGGAAAGTAAAAAAAGCGACAGACAGAATGAAAAGATGGGCCGATAACATTCATTCAGGAGTGGACTTCAACAATGTTGGCAGAGACACAGCCCTTACCCATAACTACGACAGGTGGATGGGAAGGAATCGTGAACAGTTCATAGGAAGAGCTGCTTCGATTACAATCTAGAATAACTATAGTGTCCAATAACACAGTTATTCAGCTGTTTCCCTCATCACCTGAGCAAATGATTTAATTCCAATGTCCACATTGATAGCAGATTCTGATCTCAACATCGTATGGGCAGTCAAATTTCATCGTCTCTACCCAAGCTGTTTTCATTTGGTTAAAAACAAACCAATAACAAATGGAAGTGGAGGGGTGAGAGGGAGCGGGTTAGCTGTCACTGGTCATTTGCACGTTTTTTCATCATTTGAAGTGTTTGCTGTAATACTGCTGGTTATGTTTAACTGACTGTTATCTGTCACGTACGTTATTCTAGTCATGTACTGTTAATCAATTGAACTGTGCACAGCATGAGGTACTGAGGTTGTTGTCTGTTATGTTGTTATGGTAAATAACTGCAAGTCATGGGTGATTTTTCATTTCGTTTTCAGAAACTTTTGCTCTTCAAAGCGCAAAGCTTACAACATCTCATGCCTTTACCTACTTCTTCCTTCTTTCCTGCATGGACATTTGACTTTCAGTAATTCTTTTCAAGGTATCTCCATACACAGATGCATATACACAAACATTCAAACATACAAAGAAGTTAAGATTTCTGGACCAAGCAGTTTCAACTACTTATGACTAAATGAAATGGTGAGGTTTAAATATGCAGCAAAATGTTGATATCTCTATATATTACCCTGTGGAGATTTTTCAGCCTCGACACAAAGTTTTGAAAATATTAAAGGTTTATTACCATACTGGTAGATTATAAAAATTCATAATAAATGCATTAGCAGTAGCAGCTTCCTCTAGTGCAGCCATGTTACCATATCTTCCTTTCCCACTGTTTCAATTCATGTCATGTGACTAAACAGATGATCTGCCTCGCAGAAATACCGGTAAAGCACCAAATTTATAGGAGAATACATTTTCACATGCTCACAAGCTGACAGCATCGGCAGCCTCTTCAGAACATCCAGACTTGTCCTCTTATTCTGACATTGTTTACATGACTCCTTCCTGATCGCCCACCAACCACAAACTTACACAAAAGCCAACTTCGTATTATAAACACAATCTCTCAAAAATCATTGTCATATGATAAGTTGGTGAAACGTTTTCTTTTTCTTCCCTCTCTGATTTTATGAAGTGTTATATGTTCCATGAAAAGGTAAAAGTTGTTGTTACTGACTTGATAAAACAACAAAGAATGAAATTGTTCAGACGTCTCGAGCCTTCAATCTGAAGGAATGGGCTCTAAGAACAGAGGGCAATTAATGAAAAGGTGGTTAGGTGGAGTGGAAGTGGTACTGAGAACAAACCAGCTGTTTCACACCTGACCCATAAATGACAACTTCATCTCCCCTGACAGTTCTATCGGCACATGAACAAGGACAGAAAACCAACACATTTATAAGATCTTTAAAAGCAATTCACTGCTACTAATAGTATCAAGTATGTCCAAAAATCAATCGGTCGCTTGTGCATATACAAATGGCAGCATCCTTAGTAGGTTTACAGTCACTTCCTCAACTACCCCAGCTTGCCCATCGATCTGATGTTCTAACCACTGACCAGTATATTTGGCATCTGTATACAGACTCTTTAGATGGACAATGCATGCTGATAATCAGCTGATGAGGTTGCAAAGAGGGCCAAAATCAGAGACTGCCAGTTCATATATAATGTAATATATGTAATCAGTAACACTGAATAATTTCACAATTGTTCCTGATTGCCTGTGAAAAAGTAAAGGATGAGCACCAGTTGGAGGGTGCATAGCTGGCGGGATTGAGAGCAGGTGGAGGTTAGCAGAGACCACGCAGCTTATAAAAATATACTATTGCACTGGAGAGCGGACAGATGACGTCACCTGAACAAAACATCCAGTGTCTCACATGCCAACACTGGGCGGCTGCGCACCATGGCCACGAGGGCTAGACCTAGTGTTACTTTGTTTGACATCCTTTACTACACACGAGGTTAGTTGAAATATAGTAATAAATATAGTCAATCTTCTCTTGTAAACAAATGCATTCGTGACTTTTTTTATTATATTATTAAGAGCTACAGCAAGAACAGAATTCAACAGACTTACTATCATGAGATTTATAATGACAGTGTGAAATAATGAACATATGTGACAACATAATTACAATAACAATGCCGTCGACTAGGTTTCTCGCCCTCATGGCCATGGCTCTACATTCAGCACATGTCATCAGTTTGCACTCCAGAATAATAGTAAGCTTCTTAGCAGAGCAGATCTGTAGCTGATGCTGAGCACTGGACTGCAAAACTGACACAGCAATGAAGCAGTCAAAGCACCTGCAATTTTGATCAGATCCTATTAACACATCATCTTGTGAAATATGATGTGTGCCCATCAAAGAGCTTTACTGGAGGGCAGACTGATGACATCACCATTGTTGTTATGTTACCACGTGCAAACTAAACGAAACTCACATATAGCCATACTAAATCTAACCCCATGGCCATGGCGCCTGTATTGGCACGCTAGATACATGGTGTTTTGTTAAGGCGGCGTCATGAGTCCGCACTCCAGTATAAATGGTATAATAAGCTCCTTGATGCCCATTCAGACTTTGTAGAACACATTGTTTACAAGATACCTCAAGTTAGCAATGCAGAAATATTATTATATTCCACAAACCACTTGGCTAGCTTGAGTATAAAGCTAAAAGGAAGATTTGTCATTAAGCATGTTAAGTCAGGTAACACAAGAAAGCAGGTTTAAATTTCCCTCAATTCTTTCAGATTCAGGCACTACCTTCTCTCTGCGGTTACGGTACAAATGGCATATATTGATACTGCAACCATTATAGCCTACTTGGTCACTTAAGGCGATCTGCTGCTGAAAATCCTAAAATTGTCAGATCAACAAAAACTTCCATTCTGAAGGTGCACAAATGATAAGAAGATAACAAAAACTGAGATTCTGTGAAGTTTCACTGCCCTTTATACACGGTTGCCATGGTAACATCATAAACAGCCGCCATATTGAACGATTTAAAACAACTTTGAAGTCCTATGGCTTCGCTATTTTTTAAGCTATTGCCTTCAAATTTTGAGGATAAAGATTCTGAGCATCACTCTACAGTAAAATAACGCCAGATTTGTTACATCTATTTTAGTTTACAAGATATTGCATCCAACATTTTGTAATAATGCGGCCTGTCAAAAAAAAACTACATTTTTCTGAATCAATTCAATTTTATTTTAAAAATACACCTCTTAATGAAAAAATAGCATTATTTTATTGTAGAACACTTCTTGATTGATGTCTCCTGCAAATCTGAAGCATTTTGGACAAGAAATAAAAAAGTTTTAGGGATTTGATTGGTAAAAAATGTCAAACTGAGAAAATGAGCCGTAAGGATGAAAATTATTAAAACTGAAGTAAAAGCCATTGAAGCCTCTACCTCTTTCAGACATTCGCAGTTTCCTGCTTTCACCAGATGCGCTTACTGTTTTTTCTTTCGTGGCATTACTGCAATAAAGTAAAGGTCTAAAAACGATGTACTACGCAGTGGAATGCTGAACAACAAGTGATGTACAAGCGTGTTGTTTACAGCGGAAGCTGGCGAAGGTCAAGGTGTAACTACGATGTAACCATGATGTAACCAATCAGAGCAGACTTCCTCTGCTCTTCAGCGAATCACGTATTTCGCGATCATCTAATGTTCATGTGGACAGCAAAATCAGGTGAACGCACCTCATGCTTGCTAAGCACACTGACGCTAGGGTTATTTTTAGATCAATACAGTAATACAAAGACTAGATAATACTCAGAGTAAGCTTTCCAACGCTACCAATATGTCCTAATTATCGATAACGGGAAGCATGGTTGTCAAGACGTAAAGTTTGATAATTTGCGTGATCAGAAAGGGAAAAAACAATGATTCGGCGCATACATGGTTATCTAAAATGCTAATTTAATCCTTTTATGAACATTTTGGGGGAGGCAATAACCATATGGGGTCAAAGAAAAATGGTTATAGGAACGGAATATCGGGAAAAAAAAAATTGTTGATATCGATATTTTTCAGCCGCAGATCGCCTTAGAGCTACTACATGAAATAGAATGTATTCCATATAAATACCAAATATTTGTAACAATGTATTGATTAGTTCCCCTATAGGATTAACTCTGTATTCGCAAGTAGTATCTGTTGTCTCGGCGGTATGCACGACTCGCAAGTAATATCTGTTATCTCACAAGTAGTATCTGTTGTCACGGCGGTATGCACAGCCGAGGTCCCAGCAGGTTAGGGCCAGGGATTGTCTAGTTCATTTTGATTATTATGCTAAACTAAATAAAACAACACATATATAATCAATTCAAAGTTTATTAGTCACTTGAAACACTCAGACAACGACAACACAGGCACTAACTAATCTATAATCATTTTGTCCGTGCAAACAGACATATAGATCTAGATCTATATGTCTCTCAGCCAGTCAAAATGAGATGTCTGTCAATTTTTCATTATATGGGGTGTTTGGTATCATAATCATGTGAAAGCTTATTTCATACCTTTTCAGATGGTGAAGAAAGTTCTGAGCTAACTTTATTCTAGCCAGAGATATTGCAGTTTAAAGAGACAAGGACAGACCCTCAACAATGACCGAAGTTCCAAGAAAATCAGTTTTAAATGAACCGTCAAATACATGAGTCAACATGCCTACCTCACAAAAACCTGATTTTAATGAAGAAATATTCATAAATCAAGGGTAAGACTGATACTGTCTTGTTCAGAAATGAATGCACTTTCGATTTCTGCAATAAAAAACAATTCGATGTATGATCCCCCTCATCACATTCAAAGCCCGATTTCTCAGTTCTAGCCCAGTGACTTACGTCTCATTTCGACTGACCACAAGATATATTAGCAATCGTATCCATGTCACCATATAATTGGAAGGCAGTAATCGATATGTGCCAGGTTCCCGCAGACCGCGACCACATAGAGAAGGTTGATGTAGATCTAGTTCCCAGATTCATAACACTTCACAAATTGCTCTGTTCAGTTGTGGGATCTAGATCTAGCTTAATTATAAGACCTTTTGGGTTTACTGTTACATTTTTAGTTTGCAGTCTTTACATCGAAGACCACAATCTAGATTCTAGATCTAACACTGCATAACATACCAAATCAATGTATTACATTCAGTGCTAACACAAGACTGAAAAATATATTCAATATGACTCTATGATTGATGAGATGAGTATACCCTCCCAAAGTGGTCCTAGATCTAGATCTAATTTGATTAGGAGTGACTCAGAATGAAACAAACCCATTACCTTGATAAGGCTTGACAAGGCTGTGTTCCCTTCGCTGAAAGTCTTTGGTATTCCAATCTCCTTTTACCAGCCCTGTGAAGCTGACGTTCAGAAAGAACAAGAAGAGAGAGCAATAATAAGGCACGTGAGCAGCCATCTTGAGAGCCAACTTGAGAGGCAGACAGGCTGGCAGACGGTTAACAGGAAGTTAGCGATTGTTGGACAGGTCACCGGTGAGTTTGCCGTGTAACTAGTCTGGTCCATGGTTTGAAGTACGCATTGGTGTTAATAACAGGGCAAAGCAGTGCCAGATAAAGACAAACTTAAAACTAAACTTTATTTTCTGAGATAACTTCTCACAGGAGGTTGAAAAGAGAAATATACACCGACTTTATTTATCCCGACATGGAAATTCCTTTCACAGAAATATATATGAATATATAATAATGAATAATATATTACTTGAGTTGTATTACGTGATTATGTATGTGAGCATGTCTCGAATCATGTCTGTATGCCATGTTATGACTTTGTACGTATATTGTTGCCCCTGTTTGTTTTGAGGCATATTTCATGTGTGGCTGTTCAACATTTTGGTCCTGCTGTAATGCGCTTCGAGCCCTCCAGGGGTGAGGAGCTATATAAATGCCCTTTATTATTACTATTATTATTATTAATATATTCATACATACGTTTAAAGACAAATGTAGCAAATAGCATCCGAACAAGGCCATAGAAGGATAAAATCATAGACTTAGCAGATTATTAAGTGAGGGGGGCAGTGGCTCTATGGTTTGGCGTCTGCTCACGGAGAAAACAGGCCGGGATCGACTAGCTGGTCCTCCCATTGTGGGATGGAAGGACACGAAGATCGAAAACCCGCATTTTTTCAGTGACCCAACGGTCCCACGGCTTCCTCTGGGTAGAGCAGCCCGACGATTAACCTTCTCGGATAAGGGCGAATATATTCCGGAGGTCCCTATGTACGTTGCGCACGTTAAAGAACTCTTGGAGGTTCAAAATCAATGAAAGAGTAGGCTGGGTGCCGCTGTCCGGGCAAAATTTCCAAATTCCAAATTTGTACCCACAAATATTCTCGGCAAAAACAGGCAACCTCTTAAAGCCGAGATAATCCTACTTTCTTAGTATTGAAAGGCTTATTAAGAAAAAAAAAATATTAAGTGAATTCCGTACATGGAGTCATCCCCAGTCATAATACTTAGTTTTGATGCAGTCTCGCTCATAAACTGCGTCGATTTTACCATAATTTCCAGTGGCAAATCTGTTCATATTAGGTAGATTGTCTTTTTGCCTGTCTTGCTGTTTTGGTGAACAAGAATGATCATAAAATTAATCAATACACATAGTCATCGGATTTGAGAATTGCAGTACCAGTTACCACAACATTATTATTTTATTTATTTATTAGTGTATTTTCTTTTATTTACTTATTTATTCATGTATTTTATTTATTTATTGTTATTAATATTATTATTTTACAATCAAACGAAGGAGGTTTGTATAATTGAAGTGGTTAATAGGCCTACTGATAGAGAGTAACATTCTTAGAATATAATATATCTGAAACTAATGTGGTGTGAAGACATTTTATAATAATTTTTTTTTTTCAACGAAAAGATGGGACTCACTTCGTGGGTGAATTGTTTTTGTTTTTTTGTTTTTTGTTTTTAATTCCAAGTGCCTCTGTAATTTCGATCTCTTTTTCTCTCTCTCCTTCTCTCTCTCTCTCTCTCTCTCTCTGTGTTGTTTCTGTACGTTTTGAGTCACGTTTAAATACTTGACCATTCGCCTATGGCGAAGAAGTGTGTTTTAGGGTCACGAGTTCACCAACATTGAGCTAGTAGTCGAGTCACCAAAGTTGAAAAATTAGAAAAATGACATATAATATCACCGTAAGCGAAATGGCTATAGTATAACGTCGTCATCATCATATTATGAGGATTAGCAAACTACTGGTGCTGCGGACGGAGATATTGAGAGGATTAGGAAGTGTCCAAACCTACTGGCCCACAGCTTTGGGAATTCACATCGCATTAATAATTAACACTTTGACTGCCACGATCAGAAAGTAAAAAAACCTGAACTGGGAACTAGATTCAACATGTCTCCCTAAGATCTATCACGATTTACCTAACAATGCCAGTATGTGAAATTTATATTAAAAAAATAAATAATAAAAAAAATTAATGTATAAAGTTGATTTTTTAATCTCACATGTTTAGCTATCAAACGGTTAAGAAAGATATGACCATGTCAGTTTCGCCATCCTACAATAACTTGAAGAACATTCGTGATAACATTTTTCATTTCGTATGTCAATAATAGTATTAGGCCCATTGTTATCACATCAGCTGTCGCCTTCGACTATGATCTTATTCCTCGTTGAGAAAGACTGGGTCAATGTAGAACACTTGGTGTTTGTTAGAAACAAAACAAAAAAACAACGCCTCCTCCCCCCCTCCCTCCCCCCCCCCAAAAAAAAAAGCAGAAGAAAAAAAGGAGAAGGGGGAGAAGAAGAAGAAAAGAAAGAGGACAATCCGCAGCTGCTCGGAGCAAAACACCTACCCAGTAAACAGACAAGACAGAACACCGCAAAACTAAACAAAACAAACAAACAAAACAAAGAAACGAAACAAAGCAAAACAAAAATCATTTTAGAAGAAATACAACGTAGGCCTGCATGTGAAATGACGATGATATTCTGATGTCAGAATATTTTGTCATTCCACTTCACATCCATTCAAAGAGATGTCTTGTGTGTGTCAGAGAGAGAGAGAGAGAGAGAGAGAGAGAAGGGGGGGGGGGGGATTGTGACCCCCCCCCCCCCCCCCCCCCCCCCCCCCCCCCCCCCCCCCCCCCCCCTCCCCCCCCCCCCCCTCCCCTCCTCCCCCAATACCTTATCGTAGAACATGGAAAGCGCTCCGATGAGCAAGTGTCATCAATGATGGTCCTTGCTCAAATTTTGTTATCACTAGAATGTTCTCCAATGATCTTATTGGGTCACCCCATCTTTGTCTAAAACCATTTTGCAATCAGATGTCATGCAATGGTGAAATTCTTCCAAATATTTCAGATGAAATATAGCACAGATTCACGCAGTTCTGAAGTGGCTTCATCAACACTTTTAGGTATAAATTGTCAGTTCGTCTTCGTTTAAAATCATTTTGTGAGAGATTTAATGTATTCCTTCAAGTATGCCAGATGAAATGTAAAACAGAGTATGCAGATCTGAAATGATTTCATTAACACCTTTAGCTGACGTGATAACATATTTTAACATGTACATGGTCTTGCAAATCCTGAGAAAGTGCGGTTTTAAGTGCTTGCCCAATTTGATGAGAAATTTTCTGAGTAGAAATTTGGAATTTTGAAACTTTGCCAGGACAGAAGCATCTCTGCCCTCTCTTCATCTGATTTTTAATTGCCAAAGATTCTTTAACGTACAAAACGCATGCGTGGGATCTCCTAAAATATATTCACCCTTATCAGAGACGACTAGGCGTCGGCTCCTTCCCTACCCAAGAAGGTAGAGGACCGTTGAGTCACCGATAAAAACCCAGGTCTTCGAATCGTTCCCACCCTCCCATAAGATTCGAATTTCAAACCGCGACGTAAGCTTTTTTTCGCCCAAAAACGAGACGTGGCACCATCCCCACCCCCCTCCGCCCCCCTTTTCCCCCGTATGATACAGATCTAACCTTACTTAGTTCACCTTAAGTCAGTATTGTAGGCTAATGAATGACTTGCATTTTTACTGAGATCCTAATGTTAAACTGCAGTGTAGCCTCATCTGTGATATCGGTAATGGGTGTTCGTCTATGTCAAGATCGTTTTATTTGGCCTTACATTTAAAGATAAGGGGAAAAAAATAGTGAACAAAAAAAAAAAAAAAAAAAAATGATAACCGAATCCTGCATTATGGCTACCCGTTTAGATATTTTAAGATTGCAATTTTGTCTAAAATATCCTTTTCTCAGTTCAAATCTATATTAAAAGTAGCTAGCCTTTAAGTGGCATTTCACGACGACATTTTCTCAGGACAGAACTGAAATGTGCCATTTTCGCGACTTCCGTAGTAGAAACAGACCGGGACCACACTTAGAGGGGGGGGGGGGGGGGTGCCCAAATAAAAGGACACCTGGGGGATAACTTGAAATGAAGAGTTTCCTCACAAAACCCTTTATCTGCACGATGTGT
>JBCEWB010686402.1:0-17294 GCA_039654565.1 Peronia peronii | reverse complement strand
CTATCTATCTATCTATCTATCTATCTATCTATCTATCTATCTATCTATCTATCTATCTATCTATCTATCTATCCGTTAATTTGTTTATCTTACACCCACCTGTCAACCGTTTTTTGTTGTTGTTGTTGTTGTTTTTTGCCACCACCATTTCTCTCAGCTTATTTTTTTTTTTTTGTTTACTCCTTTCAGCCTCCTTAAGTGGGACTATCTTGGCCGTTTAATTTCTCTCATTTCTGTCTTTACCTTCACGCCACCTTTCTCTCGATCCTTCTCACCTGTTCGCCCCTAATTCCCTCTTTTTTTTTTTTTTTTCAGTTGTGCACAAAATTTAATGTATGTATTTCCTCCTTTCCTTATTTCTTTCTCTGTTTCTCTCTCTTTCTCTCTCTCTCTCTCTCTCTCTTTCTCCCTATCTTCTCTTCAAAGCACTTTGCCCTGGTGTGCAACCTTGAAAAAATTACTGTGTTCTTTTTTGTGGTCTGGCTAACATAAACGAACGATTGCAATGACGGGTGTAATTCAGTCCGCCTAGACAGCCAGCCGCATGTGACTAAAAGGCGAAAAAGAGATCGTATGCGACGCGTGCTTCCGGCCAGTTTAGACATGGCCGCGGCCTCAGGCTAAGTTTAAACAGATATGGCAGCTGCCCGGCAATGTTCCCCATCATATTTCACGTCACATAAAGGCCAGGTAGGAAAACTGGCGCAGTAATAGATTAGGTAAATCAAAGCTATAAAGGGAGAAAACACACACACACACACACACACACACACAAACGCCAGCAGTGGAGACAGTCCCTTCTCCTCCCCCCCCCCCCCCTCTCCCCCCCGCAATTATATTTAAGAACATTTAAATTTTTTACATTTGGTCAAAGTTCTGTTGTTAAATAAGAAATGACCGCCAATAATAAACAAAACAAAAAAATATATATATAAATTAAGGGGGTGGTGAATGAAAAAGATTCATAAATTAAAAGCAACTTCAAAACTGACGCTAATACAAAATGTTTAGCTTCTTCTTTGTTATTTTGCTATTTTTGTGTCTTGATTTGCTTCTCTGTTTCAGATTGTTCTTATTCTTGTTTTTGGTTTCGTTCTTAGGTTTCTTTTCGTATTATTATTACTATTATTATATTATTATTACTATTATTATTATTACTATTACTATTATTATTATTGTTATTATTATTACTATTATTAATATTATTGTTATTATTATAATTATTATTATTACTATTATTGTAATAATTATTACTGCTATTATTCTTAAGTTATTGTTGTTGTTATCGTTGTTATTATCCTTATTATTATTATTATTATTATTATGTTATTACTATTGGTATCGGTTATTTTTTGTTCTTGTTGTTGTTCTTATCCTGGCCGTATACCCGGTGAATGAAATGTGGCCCAATTTCAGGCTCAAGTGTATCGACCCTGTTTTTCATTATTATGGAACCACCACGTCAAACAGCTGCCTTAAGCCCATCAAATTGCTAACAAATGTTTAATAACGGAAAACTCAAGGATAGCTATCAATTAAGATAGAGGACGTGAGAGTGCAACCGAGGGAACGAATAATTGTGCCATCATTTTCCCTCAATCAAACCCAGCCTATAATAAAACAAAGTAATTACGGAAATGGATCTTGCGTAACAGAGAGCGGAGTTGAAAGCCGATCATAAGATGGAAAATTTTCTGCGGAAGGCCGTGCATGGACAATATATGTATTCACTCAGATAATCAATTATGTATGGTTTCCTTTGTTGCATGCATACAGGGTTCCTCGTGTTGGTCTTAGAAAGCCTTTGCTCGCTATCCACTGCTTTGTAAACGTGAATTACGATGTAGAATTCCCATTACTTACGTGAGCTTTATAGATTAGCAGAATGCAGCCTAAATGAAAAATTCAGAAAGCGTCGAACTGAGCGGGAAATTGTCTGATCCAGGAGAGAGTTTGGACGTCGTGCTATAGAAACCGTTAGATATGGCCCGATTCGTTTACTGATGATCAAATCTTGTGATTTGTATCAGTTGTCCAGGAACAATTCAAAATTAACTAATTATCCTTACAGTTATGAATATGAGTAATTTCCTGATATCGATATCTCTCTCTCTCTCTCTCTTTCTCTTTCTCTCTCATCCTTTGACATGCAAAGATTTAATTTGTCTCACAGAGGACAAATCACTCACAAGACCGAAATCCATTAGCAGCCAGCTGTATGTAACACATCAGAGAGCAGTTATACTTGTCAATAAAAGTTACCCTATCACGCTACGCACGTACATTATTTTCTCCAGCCTTGGACACATGTTTTTCACTACCTCCTAGCCTCCGTTTATTCTCAAGGTAATCGTTTACTGTTCGTCGAAGAGAGCGGAAAACAGGAGATAATTTCTGAGGGATAAATTTATGAGCTTTATCGTATTTTGAGAGCATTCCTGGTCGACATCAAGAGCTTATCCTTCGATTATATTAGGTTTCAGTCAACGCTTATGCCCAGCCTCTCCAGGGATAGTTCCGGTCATCTGGAGATCTTTATGTCTGGTCCCAGACTTTTCTTAGGGTCATTAGTGAGAGCAGCTCAGTTATTCAGCATGACCTGGACTTCATGAAATATGAATAAACTGCCTCAGCATTTATTTCTCTGTGTTTTTGAACTTAGTTTAATAGCCTACCAAACAGGTCCAGTTTGCAAGCTAATCATTCCTTATAGCAGATAACATTTCCATTATATCTCTGTTCCTTCATCTTTTTGGTTTTGCTGTCAACAACAGTATCTAAAATACCACAAAATCAGTACAAAAAAAAATTAACTTCGCTCTCCTTGAACCAAGATAGTTGGGGACATATTATGTATGTATCATTTAATTTACCTCAAAATAGCCCGTGATAAGAAAATGAGAACAATCGCCATAGTGCTGATAACAATCCATCTGTCGGAATTGTAGATATAAAAGGATCTGACAAAACCAGACACATAATGTGAACATTTCCATTTCTGAAATCAAGCATTTTATTATCATTTAGGTTAATATTTTGTTGAGGTCAGCCACAGATATTATGACCAACCATTCAGTTTACTTTTTCTTCTGCAGACGGACTTGTTCTTAAACACTTCACTAATGGCCGGTACTGATTGCAAAAATTTCTAGAGCAAATTTAGTCTTAAAAACTGATCTAGATATCTCTAACCCGTCTGTGAGGAGATAATAGAAATAGAAGTCACTGTGATTTTTGTCATGAAAGCCAGAACCCCCAAATAGATTTGGGTTGGATAAATTTCCCCCCTGATTTTTATACGCTCTTTTAAACTGCTGATGTACTCGGCTCTCCCGATATGGCACCGCCCCTCTGGGGGCACGCCGAAAGGGACCGAAGCATAAAAACGGAACGGAACGGAAAGCTGATGTACTGCTAGATATTAAAAATTAATTTTGTGGAAAAAAAAAGTGCTCAAAGATTTTCTTCCATTTGACAAGTATTCACCATCCAAGCGTTTCTCTAGAGTGCCACACAACTTATAGTGATGCGTGGTTCAGCAAAGTTCCATCCATTCTATTCATTGCTATTTTGGCGCCTTGTTATTTTTTTCTACCTAACCTACTCGTCCTTCACACAGTTCCAAGAAGGACGGTCTTATAAATAATGAACTTTATTATCTACAACATTTCATCTATGGCAGCATTTTCTGAATATCACTACTATTTACATATTAACCATACCATTTCATGTCGTTTACGTTGTAGAAGGGAAATCCAAAACAGTCTTAGCGTCAATTGATGATAATTTTAAACCAAGCTGATGTGAAAAATAACGTGCCTCTCATGAGGATATGAGACATTACTCAGCCGAGATATCCGGCTCGAAGACGTGAGAAAGAATAAGATAAATGAATGGATGAGACATTCTTTTCGACGCATTTGATGCGATAGACAAAACTGTTATCTAAATCCTTTTCGAGAGCCTCTGTGCCACAAGAACAAGATGACGTAATGCTCTGGACGAGATAAAATCGTCAAACATTTTTCAGGCGGGTTGAGCGTACTGGGGAAGATTCCTTTTCTCTAACATCTCTGAAAGTTCAGTAGGCATTTCGACGTTTTGTAATCTACAGTCTGTATCTCTTTCTGTAATTGCACTAAAGTAAATGTATTTATGACTGCTGTTGCAATGTTTGTCTAAGAGAAATTCTGTAAGCATTTTATCTGAACGTGTCAGGAGAAACGGATGAAATACTTAGGCTTCTGTAACGATTTTGTTTCATTTTCCATAAAAGACAACTAAAGATCTCAGAATGAAAAGTATCCTGGTCACGTTTCATACATTTTGATCTGAAGTGGGCAAAGTTTATACGAAAACAAGAAGAAAAATTTAGAGAGATGTTAAAAGAATTCGAGGTACAAGCATCCAAACACCATGAATTTAAAATTAGGGTAACTGGAGTAGTATATGACTCCGGGAATTTTTTTTTTTTTTTTTAAAGTAAATTTCCTCAAAATGTTGGGTGCTGTTTATCGGAGGAGCTTCAATTTAGACCAGAAGTCAACATAAGTCAAGTCTTTTTCAATCAGTTTGAGACCTGCAACATCGGGAAGAACTTCATAGCCTTGTCTTTGATTACATCTATTAGATAAGAGATGTAATAATGTGGATATAAGTCAAATTTAAACATTTGCTTCGTTGTTGTTTCAGTCGAAGTCTTTTTTTTTTCTTTTTTTAAATTAGATTTAAGTTGAGAAAAAAAAGGTCATGGCAACATGGAGGACATCTAATATTCCATGTGGGTTTCTCTTCCTCTGAAGACGAACATAAGATGTACATAACTGTTCGCTCTTTCGACGGAAAGGCTTTATTAAATCGCCTGTAGATTGCCGTGATTTATAAACTAGAATCAAAATTTCTAGCGTTTTTCTCACAATTCGTTAATGCTGTTTTGGCTCTTGTTTTCTTTCTCCCTTTCCTTTCAAATCTAAATCTGAACCAGAACTGTCGTCACAAGTTGTTCCAATAAACCGTAAGCCGATATGGCTTTCGGAAATATACCAGTTTGCCGCCTTCCTTCTCTAAGATGGAAAATACATGTGTGCAATGCAGCTGTATTTCTTCAAATCCCTCGAAATTGGCTGAAAATTAGATTTGGCTGTAGTATCTCAAATTCTAGAGACGGCAAATCGCTAAGAAATCCATTGTGTGGGCTTCACTGTTCGGGAGCTAAATCCTGAATGGAGGTCATCTTGTTATAAGGTCCTGAACAAGCTGCTTAAGTTAAGATGTGGCGATTTTATTTGGTTGTAGGCAAATAAGAAGCAAGTAGCAACTTACTTTTTATATTATATTACCGTATAACAACTTCACAGGTCTGTAGGCAGCTCGTTGTAACACTGTCACGCAATAGCTTACATATTACGTAAGTTACCATATAACGGCTTGATTTATCTGAAAGCCACTCGTCATATCAATGGCGTGGTACAACTTACATGTTATTTTATGTAACTATATAGTGATTTTTTGCATCTGTGTTCAGCTCATCATGAAACTGGACCTTATTTAGGTTAGCATGAAATGACTTTATTCCTCTGTACACAACTCACAATACAATCACGATGTAACACGTACATATATATGAGTTAGCTGGTAACAATTCCATTCGGCTGTATATAACTCATCATATAGACATCATGTAACAACACTAAAGTCATGGGTTCTCAGTTAGCGTATAACACTTTCCGTCAGCTGTAGCTGAGTCATTAAGTCTTGGTAACGTTTCTTTGGTATCTAACAACTAAGTTGTCGGGTATTAGGCTCACTGACTTATCAAGCATTACAAATAAAATTATAGGCTATAAAATGTAAGAGTATTTCACAAGACAGACCCATAGATATAAATTTGTTTGTAAACCACCATGTAACGCTTTATTATGATGCATTTCATAGGCCTGTGCTTGAATCACTAAATAATGATATCGTTAACTAATGTGCTCACAATCAATTCCTTGTATGAAAAAAAGCTGCGCAAAAGGAAGAAAGTAATCAGGTTCAGCTTTGAGAAAAGCGGAGTTTTTAAGAATTATTATTCCTATATTCCATGCGTTGTGCTCTCGATGTTATTGTCTATTACTTATTAATTAATTTATTTATTTATTATGATATTTATTATTTATTATTCTTTATCTCATTATTTGTTTATTATTTGCTTGTTTGTTTGTTTACTTACTAGCGTATTTATTATTTATTATTTATCGCTGATCTGTTTATTTTATAAGACAATGATGGAATAGACAGGATGGCTTTGTCGATATGGCAGACTGCAGAAAATAAAAATAGGAAGAAAGAAATTGTCTTCATGTCATATACATTCCCTTTCCTCAGGTAATATCTTTATGAACTTGTATGCAAGTTTCCGTGCAGCTTATAACTTCACGTAATGTCTATACATTTCAACAATTATATGCGAATATGCCGATACACGTTAATTGCCTACTCAACACTGTATTTTTGTTACTCTTTCATTTTGTACCCCGCCCTCTAGCATCCTTACTCCAAATCTTTGCAGATGCTGATATAGTTGAAGGTAATGTAATCGACAATGGGGGAAAAGATGGGAGCGTGGTGTTAACCGGGAAGTTGGGAGGAGGGGAGGGAATATGAAACTGATCATGTAATCATGTACAAATGTATTGATTCCATAGTCTGACACCGCAAGGCACGCCCATCCCGGGGTTCTCACTGCTCACCAAATGGGAATAAATTTAATTTGGTTTGTCGGATGAAACGCCCCGAGCAATGGCCACATTTGGCGACTAGTGATCTCGAATTTTCAATATTTTCAGAGTAAACGAGGCCGAGGGGGGGGGGGGGGGGGGGGCTGAAGGGCAGGACAAGTTTGAAAAGAACGAGACGGGATGAGAGATTTACAATTACATGCTGATAGATGAAAATTGAGTCTGAGAACGAGAGAAAGCAGAAGGAAAAAGTAAGGGAAGATAAAAGGAAATACAGAGAGAAAGAAAAAAAGCGGATAAGAAGAACACAAGAGAGAGGGAGAGAGAGAGAGAAAAAGAAAGCGAGAGAGATGGGGGAATGGATAAAAATGAAAGCAGGGGAGAGAGAAGCACGAATATTTTCAGAATGAGAAAAAGAGAGACAGAGAGAACGACAAAAATAGCTGAGAGAGAGAGAAGGAGAGACAGAGATAGAGAAAAGGTAGAGAAGGACAGACGGGGGTTAGAAGATAAGAAAAAGTGTCTGAGAACGACAGAACTGAAGAGACAAAGTAAGAATGGGAGAGACACAGAGAGAAAGAGAAATTGAGAGAAAGGGAAGATAGAGAGCAACATACCCAGAGAAGTAAATAAGAAAGGAGAAGCGTTCGAACATTTTCAGAGTGAGAGAGACAGAGGGGCGAGAGAGTTGAAAAAATAATAGAGAAGGAAGGATAGAGAAGGATCAGAGAGGGCGAGCGGAGGGTAAAAAGAGAGAGAGGGGCAAGGGGGGGGGGATATAGAGTTCTGAGAGTATTCGTAGAATTAGAGAAAGAGGGATATAGACGTAGAATGAGAGCAAGGGACAAAAAAAATAGAAAAGAGCCACAGAGAAAAAGAGAATATCAGAGAAAGGAATACGACAGAGAAAGAGAAACAGAGAGAGAGAGAGAGATGGAGGAAGATAAGAGATGGAGAAAGAGTGAAAGAGAAAGAGGGGAAACGAGAGGAGAGAAAGATTGAGGAGGAAACTTTCTCAATGGAGTAATCCATAATATTCCTTCATGTTATTACTCAGATTTAATGACATCTTTGCGCTGTCACAGAAGATGTTTCATTCTAAGCATCTATGACTAAATGCAATGGATCTTTCTTAACTCCCCAGGATGCTGAATCTTGCAAGGCTCCTTGAACTCTGAAGCAAATTTTTTGTTGAATTTGGTGCAATCAATGATAATTGCAAAGGGACTCCCACAACACGTCAAACCTCTGTAGCAGAAAATTGTAGTCTCAGTTTTGTATTTCAGATACAAATTTATTAGAGAGATTCCGAACTGGATTCCGCACTGTCTCATAACCTCAATCATGTATACCCCCTGGATTACTTAAAGCGATGGCTATCTCTCCTGGGCTCTGCGTTATATAAGTCTGACTTCCCTCTTCCTAATCACACTTTTTTCTATTTGGTAATTGGCATTGGTGTTAGAGCAGAAAACAAAATAGTTTATAGATAATCTAGGACGATATAAAGGGCTCGATGAACAAAAATTGCGTCGGAATGAAAGAGTGTCAACGTCGGTATGACTGGAGGCACATTTAACCATTTTTAACCTTTCCAAAATGAACAGGAATCATAAGAAATCACGACACCGGGCGTGTATTAAAGCTGGTTAAGAAAAGAAGGTTGGAAAACACTTATAGTGACACTGACAAAGAAAATAATTTGCTAATTATGCTTGGAGTGTTGTTGTCCCTTATGTCATTTTATGCTATCAGAGAATCCTTGTGTTATATGCATGAGCGTGAGTCACGGTGTGTGTGTATGGATGAGAAAGAAAAAGAGATAGTGTCATGTTCTGTTGACCTTTTTGTCCTCGTCATCGTTGTCGTAGTCGTCGCTGTTGTTGTTCTGTTGTTAGCTATTAAATTTGTCAAGTCATTAATTTTTAAATTCTGAGCCAAATTGGCTGGCTATTATGTGGGAAATTTCTCCGGTTCATTTTCATTGAAACGAGGATCGGGTCCCTTCTGTTTCAGCATCGAAAAGGTCCTGTCCTCTTCTGATCTTGTAATTACATTATCTCTGAACATAAGCCAGACGCTATGGATACTCTATGAAAGCAGAAGCTCCAGCAGCTATACACGAGCCCACATACCCGCCCATACAATCATACACACACACATACACACACAATCATACACAGACAGATAGACATGTGCTTTTCACTTCAACCACTAATTATTATCTATTATCTCATCTACGACTATACAGAGAAATACACTCACATACTTGTGCAATAATACACTCATAAGCAGTTTCCACTTTGTAGGTCCACATCCACAGTTTAGAAAAGCACATTGTACAACTTCTGTACATAAAACTCCTCCGCCAAACTACACATTCAAAAACCACATAATTCTTTGACATACAAATGGTGCCGCACACAGACACACGTACGTATACACAGACACATACATAAACACACACACACTTGACATAAGAAGAATTATATAGGAGCTAGGTAATTTCGTTTTTTGACGTATCATCATCATCAAAATCATTAACACCCGCCAACCTTTTTAATGTAAAAGCCTACGGACTGAAGAGATGATTTGATCAATTCCATCTATGAGTGGTTTTCCTATCCTATCTTGTCCTTCCTTTCTGATACAGAGTCGTGAAGACATCTTTAAGTACCACAGAAAACTTTCTGATATATTAGTTCCCATTTGGTGGGTCACGACCAATTTGAGGGTCGCCAAGCCTTGACAGAGGGTCGCTCAACTTTGTATCATGTGAGAAGTGTCTTGAAATAAAATTAATTTCAACTCACCAGTGACATTTTTTATGCTCTTACATTTTTATTCAGTGTTTCTTTCCCTCTCCATAACAGAAAATAGAATGTAAATCAAGCTGCTGACAGTGGGAGGTCGCGTGGGTCTCAAGCTTTTGAATAGGGGGTCACGAGTGCAAAATCGTTGGAAACCACTGTTCTAATGGGTTTCTCCTATTCTTACCGGTTCTCAGACACACTGGGATATGTAGCCAATCTGTTCATTGAGGCTTGCGATCCATTCATTGATTACGTCCTCCCGTCTCTTTCTCTCTCTGCCTTTTTTTGGTTTTTGCCTTTTAGCACTAATACTTCTTGAATGATTTTGGCAAATCCTGGTGATCTTGAAACATAACTATACCATCCCATTTCCACGAGTGACTGCCCACACATGTCCTCCCCTATCCCCTCCTTTTTTTTTTACAAATCAATGTCCTAATGTCTCTTCGAAGAGTTGGAAGAGGCTTATTCTTGAACTCTAAATGAGCCTGTAGAGATTGCTTGAGCGACATGTTGGTATTTAATGATGGTCAAGCAAGGATAGTTAAAGGCTTAAATGGCAATTTTAAAAATGATATCTTTGAGCTGGGTGTTGTTGGGAAAGTCACTCATAAGCAAAGTATACTGAGCTAGTCTGTAAGCAAGTTGTCCCCTTTGAAGCGTCTAGAATTGACTTCTTTCTTTGAGATTTGCATTGTTGATCTATCTGATTGTTTTTCATTCTGGCTCTTCCTGTGGCAGGCGTTTACGTCAGAAAAAAAAGTAGTTAGAAGCAAGACATGCAAGGCATTGTTAATACAGAATGACACCAGGAGATTATTATTTCTCTTTTTTTTTTTAAGACAGATTTCCAGAGTTAGATTTTATTTCAAAAAATATATTGGCTATCTCAAGAAGTAATAATATGGCATCAAAGTGGACACAGAGATGGGGAAATTCATGAGACAATAACATAATTGACTGCACTTGGAACTGGACTTATTCTGACTCCCCAAGTGGCGAAAGGCTTGGTCACGTAATTGTGATTGCTGAACTGGGATTGTAAAGAAAAGCCACAAAATTTGGATGAAAATTCACGGAAAAAGTTAACATCAGCTTTCTTCTTGAAGTTTTTTAAAGATTTTTTCTTGATGAAGTAACGACCCGAATTAAAATGACCCACAAAGTATTACTTGTTCACGGAGAGCAATAAATGTAAACAAGTGTCTTCTATCACCTGACATCTGATGTAAAAACAAACCCCACCACCTAGGCCTCCCTATAAACAGGTCAGGTAACCCGATTCACTAAAGGCTGGCAATAAATCGTGACCCCGCCCAGAATTAAATTGTTGTAACTGCAACATATTTGTTATGCAGTTAGGACAATTTCGTTCTGAGAGGACGAAATTTCGGTTGGCGAAACCCAGATCGGATGACTCCTGTTGAACTTTACATGCACGATGCTCACAGATTGGGCGGCCTTCTCTTATTTTTGATGAAAGTTTTGACGTCATTGAGTTTTGTTTTATTAATTATTGTCCCATTTTTGCCATTATGATATATATGAATAAAAGTTTTAAAAATCGACAATTTGGCCTTTTGTTACTGGTTTTGGCACGATGACGTTTCAATTAATTCTGGTCGATATAAACAGCCAGCCTTCAATGACCATCGGGTATTTGGCCTAAATTAAGGACACCTCGAGCACCACCCATATGAACACGCGGAGATTCAGACAAGTCCATTCTACGCTTAAAACCGAAGGACTGGTCTTTATCAGTTCAGATACAAACAGTTTGTGGCTTTGTTAATGTTTACCATGCCAGCATGTCTGCAACAATGTCGGATTACGGAGCCATAAATGTCAACCAAAACAGATTAACCCACTGCCATCGGGGAATCGAATTTAAACAGGAATCCATAACCCAGGTGGAATCACAATATCCATAATTCCGGAGATGGGCTTTACTGTCAGAGCTGGTTAAACATTAGCTGTCAGAACAAAAATTATCTAACATAACTCTCGAGAGATCCCTTTCGAATATTAAGTCATTTCAAACAGAGATCTTACTACTGTGATATATATTCAGAAAAGAAAACACATTAGATCTGGACAATGTCATGGCTGGCTAGAAATAAAAGGACAAATATTTTTTATTATTTTTACGTAGCCACAAGTAAAAACTGATGTGGTCAAACATTATTCTAAGCTGCTGAAAGTCATTCTCAATTTCTGGTGGTTAAAATGAATTTGATGACATTTGAAAGCCATGTTCTTTGTATTTTGACCGAATAAATTAAGTGACCAAGTCTAGGATAGGATTTATCAATGCTTAGCGGTTAAAAAAATATCTGTAAGCTCTTGTATTCTGACTGACTAAAATTTTTTTAGGCAGTCTTTCCGATCACTGTTGAGAGTAGTCTATCCTGATATCGAACAATATCAAAGCGTCTCTTTCCTTCTTTACCCCCCCCCCCCCCCCTTTTTTTTGGGGGGGGGGGGGTTGTTAAGTAAGTATGTAGTCTTCGATCTTTAAAAAAAGTAGTATTATTTTGGCATTAAATGCTTTGCCCAGTTTTGCAGAGTAGAATTTTTATGAGTAAAAATTTATAATTTGGAAATTTTGCCCGGATAGCCTAGTCTCCGCCTCCTTTTCATCCTATTTTAAACTGTAAGGGGTTCTTTAACGTGCATAACGTATACAAGAAACCTCCGAAATATATTCCTTCTTATTTAAGAAGGCGGTCCGGGTTTCACCACCCAAAAAGCTAAAGGACGGTTGAGTTACTGAACAATAAGGGATATTCTAATTTTTCCCGTCCCCCGATACAGTTCAAACGGGCGACGTCAGTTTTCCACCTGGAAGCAGATGTGTAACTACTCAGTCACGGACCCCCTTCCCCCAGCCCCCGCCCCTCCGGCCCTCCCCAGAATCTCACGTTTCCTTTACACTTCCCTCCTCTACTCCCACTCTTTCCAATTATTCAGCATAATATTTGGGGTTTGCTTTGAGATGAAACTCTGAGAGAATTTCAAATGGCTGATAATTTTGTTCATTTTTGGTTTTTGCATTGTTGATTGATTTTTGTATTTGTGTATTTTATTATTATTATTATTATTATTATTATTATCATTATTATTAGTATTATTAGTATTATTATTTAAATCGTTCCCACCTCACTATATCTACTGTTATTGCTTGTTCTTGTGCCAGTAAAATACTGTGAATTATTGACGCTGTTCCGAAATTCTTCCTACTCGGAATCTGATCATGGTCGTGGTTGTTGTTAACGTCCGTCAATGTAATTGTTATTGTTCCTCATCTTTCTTTTTTCTACTGCTGAACCTCTGTCTTTTTCCTCTTCTCCTTTTTTTTTTTTTTTTTGATAGTTCCTCCTCTTTTTCTGTTTTCTTCCCTTCTGAACTTCTCTCTTCCTCTTCTCTTTTTTCCACGTGGTGTTTTTCTTCTAATGTTTCTTCTTCTTCTTCTTTTTCTTCTTATGTTTCTTCTTCTTCTTCTTTTTCTTGTTCTTCTTCTTTTTCTTCTCCTTCTTTTTCTTCTTCTTCTTCTTTTTCTTCTTCTTCTTCTTCTTTTTCTTTTTCTTCTTCTTCTTCTTCTTCATCTTCTTCTTTTTCTTCTTCTTCTTCTTCTTCTTTTTATTTTTCTTCTTCTTGAAGTTCTTCTGTTCTTCTTTTTCTCCTTCTTCTTCTTGAAGTTCTTCTCCTCCTCTTCTTCTTCTCCTTCTTCTTCTTCTTGAAATTCTTTCTTCTTCTAATTCATCTTCTTCTCCTCCTTTTTCTTCTTCTTCTTCTTCTTCTTCGTTTTCTACTTTTTCCCATGAGATTTTGTTGTTGGTGTGCCAATGAGGACTGATGATGATGATGGTAGTGACAATGGCACTGGTGGTGGTGCTCTATTTCTTTAGATAGAACGTCTATGTATAAGGCATCAAAAGCCAATCAGTTGTTTCACATAGCGAACAACTTAAGCTAAAAAAGACATTATATGGGGGAGCAGCAAACAGAAATTCAGCATTGTTAGCAATACTAAATAACAATTTCCTTCACGCATACGGCATTGTAGCCCTGGCATAATTTATTGTTGAGTTTGAATTGGAAAGCGAAAACCTTACAGAGCTGTGACCTGGGAAACAAGTGCAAAATGAACTGCTTTCATATGCAGATTTCGTATAAAGGTTCATGTTTGTTCCTGTATCTTGATCGTATCTTGTATGAATAATTCAAACGGCAGTTAGGGAAATATTCAACGTCTCGACAAGCCCAGGAAATACAGGAATGAGGTATTCAAGACAGTGCAGCAATAGCCAACGCTTCACAGAAATGATTTTGATCAGCCAGAGAGAGAAAGAGAAAGTGGGAAGGGGGGGGGGAGGGGGGGGAGAGACAAGAAGAAATAAGAGAGAGAGAGCGGGAGATGAGGAAGAATGAGAAAGAGTGGGATAAAGGGACAGAAAGAAAGATAGAAAGAAGAGAGAAGAAAGGAGAGAAATTGAGAAGGTGTGGTGAAAAAGATAGGAGGGGAGAGAAAGAGAGAGAAAGAAACGGAGAGGCAAAAAGGCTAAGAAAACGAAAACGGAGATCGGGGATGGGGGGGGGGGAACGATTAAGAAAGAGAAAGAGAGGAAGAAATAGAGAGAAGTGAAAGAGAGATATCAAAAGAGGAGGAGAAGGAGAAACAAAAGAAGAGAATGGTTCCACAGAGTATTTTGGGAAAAATAAACTATGATATCATCACACCAAGACATTTCTTGCATATGAAATCGAAATCTGCCGCCGAGACTATAAATACTAACACTACAGGGAGGGAAAAAGACATCGCATTCGGACCAACAGTTGATCTAAATCGTCCCAGACGACATGAGGAATCGTCTGATCATCCCTAGATAATCAATGCACCCCCACTTGTAAAGAATAAGAAGAACAAAGAAAGAAGAAGAAAACAGAGACGAAGACAACACAGAGGAATTTAATTATATCAGTGACGTAAAGGAAAATATTATTTTTTAAATATTATACATCTGTTTGTTATGTCTCGGTCCTTTAATGACTGCACAGTCCGACACCATTTCGGAAAGAGAGAGAGAGAGAGAGGCAGGCTCGGTCTGGTAATTCACTCAGAGAATGTGGTGAACTGTATGGGAAGACCAGAGGATGGAAGACTTCAAGACTGAAATTGTTTTGTGCGTTTAGCAAGAGTGAGTCGCTCTACTCGAAGAAGGCGTGCGCTCCAATAAGGATATTTAGGTTCAGAATTAATTTTGCCATGAGAAAAATGTTTGTTTTCCTTTTTTCCCCTTCTAAAATGAAGACCAAATAATAGAAAACTACAAGACTGAAGTTGTTCAAAACGTTTATCAAGAGTGAGTTGCTCCACTCGAAAAAGGCATGAAGTCCTATTAGGATACTTTAGGACGGGAATTAGTTTTGTCATGTGAAAGATTTTGTTTGCCTTTTCTTTCTCTTTTTTCTTTTTTTTACAAAGACTTCTGATAATGAGGCGACATTAGTGAGATTGGTGAAGACGGAGAGAGATTGTGGGAGGAGCAGTGAACAGTTAAACATTCAGCTTTACTTATTAGTACTATTGCAACACCTTTTCTAATTTAAAACTAAGATTTTGATTTATTTTCTTCTTGAATATGACTTTTTAAAAACTAGAATTTTAAATAGATTGCAGCAGTCTGCCATTTAATGTCTCTGAAGACAGCGTAAAAACAAGTCCTCTGGGATGAGGTATGTCTATTTTTGGGGGCAGAATCAGTTTTATCATTGAGAAGAGATGTCCTTCAATGAATTTTAACAAAGATAAAGCAATAACAAAATTGGTGCAGATAAAGAGAGGCGAGCGGGTGAGGTGGAAAATCGAAATTATTTTGTATAAGTACCGGAAGTGCAGTTTAGTTTTTTATGGACAGACAGTCACATTAGAGAGGACCGCAGTTCCAATTATGAGATTATGCCTTTGTTGTTTGCTATTGTGGAGATATACTGTCGAACTATTAATATACCTAACAATAGACCTAAGCATTGCAAAAGAGGCACTCTGAGATCTGGACAAATTGTGAATTGAATTGTCCCAGATGTTAGAAGGGCCCCTTAACTCATTCTTAGATGACTGCTGTTTTTTTTCCACCTGAAAAGAAGAAGAGGAGGAAGAGAAGATGAAGACAGAGGAAGTAAATTATGTCTGTGATATGTAGGGAAATATTTTTTTTTCTGTTTTAAAATCTGTCCACGCCTGTCATGTCTGAGCCCTTTAAGACTGCCCTATCCGAAACTATTTCAGAGAGAGAATGAGCGAATGAGAGAGAGAGAGAGAGAGAGAGAGAGAGACTGTCTCGGTTTGGCAATGCGCTCAAATAATGTGGTGAACTGCATGGGAAGGCCAGAGGATGGAAGACTACAAGACGGAATTGTTTGTTCGTTTAGCAAGAGTATGTGGCTCCACTCGAAGAAGGCGTGCACTTTTATGTAGGATATTTTGGATACAGATTTAGTTTTTGCCATGGGCGAGATTTTTTCTTTTCGGTACAATGAATTCTGACAATGTGAGAACAGAAATATGATTGGTGGGGGGTGGAGGGGGGGCAGAGAGTGTGGATGAGCAACAAATGTTAAACATTTAACTACATCGATACGGTTTAAATTCTTATTATTATTTAAGGGGGGGGGGGGTAGTTAAGGGAGAAAATATCGATTATTATTTTTTTTTTTAAGGAGTAATCATTTCTGTACCAGATTATAGGTCCAGAATGTTTCTATGGCTACAAGGTTATTTATTACAGATCTTTTTATAGATGGGGCAAGTCAAAATTCAGCAAAATTCCCTATCAGATTGAAGAAAAAGATGATATTACCAATTCTTTCGTTCTGCTAACACCAACTACTGAATTCAACGTGGGTTTTGTGACGATTTCTATTGAAAAAAAAAATCACTGGACTTTGGTCCCGGAGCTTACTCATTCAGATTCAGCGAAAGCAAATAAAGGAAATGTCTCTATAAGAGTATGTTAGCTTATCAAATAGCAAATATTAAGGCCAAGGTTACATTTGATGCCCAAGAACATGCATTCCGGGAGGCATTAGAGAGATTCATATTTGATAACCTATGGTTCCTTCGATGTTCTCTCTGCCAAACTGTCGCGCTTTGTGCACACTGAAGTTTTTCAGTGTGTGTTGTAGTCAATGGATTTCGTTTTTGATGTTTTTCTCGAAACTTTTTTTTTCTATCTCCTCCAAAACCTACCAACATATTTTCGTAATATCTAGAATAATACTTTCTTCGACAAAATAAAAAAAAAGCGACATAATAAGCTTTCTATTGTATCTCCTTTACTTTTTCAGAAAAAAAAGTTAATGAGTAAAAATACCAATTTCATGCATATTTATATTTGATATATGGCATTTTCAAAAATGTACAAGAAACAAAAACAGCGGTCAATAAACTCAAATTCTATCATGTCATTTTTTAGATATTAGATGTTAGAAATGTCATATAAAATTTGAAACAATTTGGTAATGTAGTAACACAGAAGACAGATTTTGAAAAAGCGGGTAAAATTCAAGGAGAGAGGGAGAGAAGGCAACCAAACACGCTAGTAAGTTTCCAAGGACATATTCTGCATCAGACAAACACGCCAATTACACATGCACACAGTAAACTGACGTAAGGTCAAAGGAAAAAAACAAAGTTTTGGTTTGGGGGGGGGGGGGGGGGGGGGGGGGGGGGGGGGGGGGGGGGGGGGGGGGGGGGGGG
>JBCEWB010686182.1:0-13794 GCA_039654565.1 Peronia peronii | reverse complement strand
AAAAATACTAATATAAAATAATAACTGTTCTGGGATTACATAAAAAAGAGCTATGCACATATCCCATATAATTCTTCTGCTTCTCTAACATCCCTTTCAAACTTAGCCAAAGCCTGCCATATAAGCACAGAGTGATTCTATCCAAGCCTTCCTTCAATGCTTCTTTTCACAGTAAAATTGTAATATACAGACATGATCATTATCTTTTGCAGTTTCAAACAATGTAGACTGACAATCTGTCTATTTTCACTGCTGTTTTAAGAAAATTATGCCTGCACTTATTTTCAGTTTCCATATCTGTTTCTGACTTCCTCTGATGCTTTTTAAACAAAATTTCAAACTTAGCACCAGACACTGATCATCTGTGCAAGAATTCACTTGATGAACATTAGATAATCACTAGGTGAACCACCCTACTGTTAAACTGGAGAACTAGGGACATTTTTCTCACACCAGTCAGACTAAGCTGTAAGTCACTAGAGTTGAACAGTGAACTCAGAGGTTAAATACAATAACAAAGGTGGTTTGATAGCCATGTTTTCATATCCCAGAAAAGTAAAAAATATTTAACTCTGAAAAACAAAAATATTGCCCTTATGATCAGATTATAAAAGATCAAGATCTTGTGAGGTGAATAATATGTAGATTTATGTGCTAAACTGTTCATTACTGCCGATATTTGCCGCTATTTCTCCTGATTTCAGCTGATTCTGAGAGATTATCCCTTGTCTCTTCATTTTGCAACATCTCTGGCTACAGTCAAGCTGGCTCAAAACTTTTCCCACCTCATGAAAGTTTATGATTTAAGGTTTTATGTGACAGTGGTCATTCAAGTTGGTGAAAATCAACATACGATTCATTCAGACTGGCAAGTGTAAAAACAATTAGCAAAGAGCTTTCATACTGACATGGATTGGATATTCTGAGTTTTTGATTAACGGTGCACCAGCACAACTATAACAATATTGTGCCAAACACAGTATTATGGTTGATTATGAATTTAAAAAGATATAGTAAGATGTGCAATAACAGCTACCAAACAATATTCAGGGCAATTAAGAGCTGTCAAATATTAAGTTGATTAACAAGTGTCTGAATGTACAGAACGGAATATCTAAATGTAAGAAAAAAAACAAAGCAAAGCTCAAATCTCTGATAAGCTTCCAGTTAAGAACACCTGTATCTATGTTTAGAAATGGGAACATGCTAGCATTTTTCCACAGGTGAAGTGTGCATGCTGAACATTTGATGAATATCGCAAAGCAGATAAATAGCACATCACACAAAGAGAATGTGATTCTGAACTATTTTCATATTTTAATTTACATACATGGGACTGTGTGTTTGTGTTTGATGAGAAATGTGGTTGAGAAAAGAACAATCATCTAAAAGCACACAACAACACAGCCGCTACATGAACCTAAAACTCCTAAAGGTGAAAAAAGAAGTTGAGCATATATCCATAGAATTATATGAGGAAATCTTTCTGAATAACAGATCTCATACTCAATTCCTTCATTTCCTCCAAATGAACAGTATGCTTAAAGTGGATCTCAGATGACAGAATTTGATGGAAAACAAACTGAGAGGAAGTATATACGTAAGTGATGATCGACTGTCATGCTCTTAGAAAACTGCACACTGACAGTGTCAGGAGAAGCCCACCATGGAGTCCACAGTGAGCCAAGTTCTGAGATAGGCTAAGAAACACTTGGGGACATGAGGTCAAAACTGAGATAGAGAGGGCACAACTGACTGGACACAGACTAAAAGCGAAGACACACAGGACAAGAGAGAGTTTGGAGATTGTTTGTATAGAGAACTCGTGCACCACTGTATGATGATGGTGAGGAGGAAGAGGCTGTGGTTATAAAAGACAATGGCTGTACTCTCTACACATTTTTTATCTTCACCCTGAAGAGGTACCAACTTGAGCTAGGTTAAAATATTTGGAAACTCATTTTTTTTTTTTTTTTTGTATTTTCATTCATTTTTATATTTATCCATTTATATTTTTCATGTTGTGGCCTTTCTATTAAAATTTTAAATACCTGTTGACAGTCCTTATGTTCTATAAAAAAACACTTGTACAAATGATGACGATGATGATAATGATGAAGGCGAAAAGCATCAGAGCAGAGGAATGATATAGAGGGGAAGAAACACATGAACATGCAAAAAAAAAAAAAAAAAGAAAGAAAGAAAAAATTACACAGACACTCTTCGTATGATCCAAATTTATAGAGATCAGTTTCCAAACTGATAAGCCTCATATGGTATTTTTTACAGTTAAGTTTGGCCTCTTTCAGTTGAGAAAAGTAATCACTTATCAATAAAAGATAGAAGTAAAGGGTGCAAAAGGTGAAAAATAATTAGCCTGATAAGAAACCCAACTTGTGCATCAAAGAAAATGAATGGAACAAGAAAAAACAGCCAATCGAAATGTGAATGAAAATAGCAATGTTGTGAATAAGAGGAATGAAAATAAAAGTTTACAAAAAATGGCAAATATAATATAAGACATGACGACCATAGGGGCATGGAAAGAAAATACATGTAACATGCAAAAGATGGCAAACAAAATCATCAACCGATCGGGATGGAAAATAATTATAATGGGAACAAAATGAAGTGTGCAGACAATGGCCTGAGGAGAGATGCCACACAAACTGATGCCCACTGATGGAGATCTTTTATTACAAGCCTGATGACTTCCCTTTGCCAGACAAGGATCGCTTAACAAGTTAAGTACAATGTATATGAAAGATGTCACTTTATAATTTGAGATGCAGCACGATGAAATCAGGCTCTCGTCAAATTTTGAGCTTATGGCGTTATTGGTGTCTCTGTGAAGATTATTCATTCTCCTTTCTGTGTGTGAAAAAAAGTTTGCTCTACCTTAAGTGGAAGTCGAGATATTGGCAATTAAAGATGATGGGGGTGACCTGTTGCTGCAGCTGTCATTCAGTGAGAAAATGGGCGATCACTTTTGTAAATCCTTATTTTATCTTTGTTAGCCCATGCCACTAAATTACAACTTTTGGACTTCTACTCAATTTCAGCAAGTTTAACTCTGAAATGCATTTTTAAATTGATGTAAAGGTTTTGTGAAGATAAAAAAATGTGTGAAAAATTCGTTCACTGTTGAAAAACCCATGATTTCTCTGGTCGCGTCAGTTTGACGAGTGCCTGATTTCATCCTGTCGTGTCTCATTTTTGCTTAAATACACACCAAAAATTTTGAAATAATTCATGATTCAAGGATAACCTTATGAAGCAAATTTTTAATTTCAATAATTTTGTTAAATATTTTTGTACCTAACATTTCAAACATGAAAATGACAAATAATTTCTTTCTTTGTTCAACAGCCCTTGTGTGTGGCAAAGAGAAAGTGATTTTGAGCTAATGAAACAAGAATGATTTCCATGACACTGACAACAAATCCTTTAAAGAACTTAACAAAATCAATGAAGTGAGTCAGAAGTGAAAGTTTCCATCATTGTGACCCAGATGGAGACAAAGATGACTGCAACTGACACGAGACATATCAAAAGAAGTAATTATCATGCAAAGCTCAAACATACTATGTCTCACCACCAATCAGAATAAGTTGCAAGTACTTGCTGAACTCGAACAGAGAAATCGGGGGTTGAATGTGATGAAGCTGGTTTGATATCTATGTTTTTGTATTGCAAAAACAGAAACTTTAGTGAAAAAACATTTTATCTCTAAATAAGAAAATATTGCTATTATGGACATAATATAAGTAAAAGAGGATATTTTGAGGTGAAAAAGTCTATGTATACACTAGAGTGTTCATTGCTGCCGATTTTTCTTCTGATTTCAGCCAGCTCTAAGGGTTCTATCCCTGTCTCTTCAATTTGCAATATGTCTGGCTACAGTCAAGCTGGCTTACATTCCATATACGTCTTTCAACCTCCTGGTGGTGGTTATCTCATTAAGCTCATTCAATACTGTTCTACCGGGTACCATATGAAAGTGTATGAGGTTTTAGATGATAGTAATAACTCAATTTGGTGAAAAATCAACATATCACTTATTTTGATTGGCTACAAGACATATAACACACACACACATACACACACACTTGACAAGTATATGATGAAGTGAAAAAGACAAAAGATCTAATGAAGGAAAAATGATATTGCACAGACAGATTTCAACGACAAACATCACATCACATCAGTCTGCAGATGAAAAAATCAGCCACAGAACATCTCAGATTTCACTTATTTCAACTAATCTTAGCCAACCATAAAGGAATAGCCTACAATGTCTACACAGCTGCTATTTCAAACATCATTTGAGCCATTGTTCTGTATCACAAATCACATGTACTTGTATCTGCTTGGGAATTCCTTCTGCCAGTTCCCATTGCTAAAGATAGACTGAGTTCTTTAGGCCTGCAAGCTGATACAGATCCTAGGATACTGAGACAGCAAAATAATTTTGAAATTTGATGAATGAATATCAAAAAAGTCATTTCTACCTTCAGTTATTGAACTTTGCTAAGCACATAAGGCAAAAAAATAAGCATTGTAAAGGAGAAAAAAACCACTTTCTCCCTCTTCTATCTGAAA
This sequence comes from Peronia peronii, assembly GCA_039654565.1. Classification (NCBI taxonomy): domain Eukaryota; kingdom Metazoa; phylum Mollusca; class Gastropoda; order Systellommatophora; family Onchidiidae; genus Peronia; species Peronia peronii. Next base: position 9,192 of record JBCEWB010686182.1, on the reverse strand, counting down.
CCAGGTCAACAGAAGGCTCTGAAAAGCTCAAAAGACAATGAAAATATTTTCTCCCATTTCAAAATTTTTCACAGGCCATGTTTCAAAAAAAAGGAATAAAAATGATTTTTTGTCTTCTTAACAATGCTGGTTTGGTAATGTGTCTAGTAAAGATAAGTAATTTGGCTGATGGCAAAAATGGCTTCCTATATCCATAGTTGTTGCACAGAACGTGAAAGATTAGAATGAGTGTCCTGATAAAAAAAAATCTTCACAACAATATCAGCAAATGATATCACTGTTTTCTGTTTTCAGGCTGACTGAAGTAGCATGATCCTGTGACTTTTACCTGATCAGTTTGAACGTCCTGTTGCACTCGATCAATGTAGTCCTGACCCTTGAGTATGAGATTGTACACACAATTGGGGCGGAACCTGGCGTGCTGGTATGCTGGGATATCAGAGGTTCGCCAGAACTTGAGTCCCAGTCCACAGTAAAAGCATCTAACACAGTCCTGGTAACCTGTAGAACACAAAAAAATAATGAACACACAAGTAAATAGGCAATATGTTGCATTCATCACCTGCAATGCTAAACAGTCCCATCCCATCCTGTTCTATCTTATTCTATTATTTCCTATCCTATCCCAGCCTGTCCTATCCTATCCTGTCCCGGGCTGTCCTATCCTATCCCATCCTGTCCTAGCCCAGGCTGTCCTGTCCTATCCTGTCCTATCCCAGCCTGTCCTATCCTACACTGTCCTGTCACAGCCTGTCCTATCCCAGCCTTTCCTATCCCTGCCTGTCCCATCCTATACTGCCCTATCCCAGCCTGTCCTATCCTATCCTATCCCAGCCTGTCCTATGCTATCCCAGCCTATACTGTCCTATTCGAGCTGGTCCCATCCTGTCCTATCCCAGCCTGTCCTATCCTATCCCAATCTGTCCTATCCTATCCTGTCCTATCTTAACTTGTCTTGTCCTGTCCCATCCAATCCTATTCTGTCTTATCCTATTCTGTCCTATCCCAAGCTTTAGAAGACATTGAGGCATCATACAAGCATGTGCAACCAACGTTCTCCATTCTTCCCAATTCTCAGATGCTTTTAGGCAGTCGAAACACAAGCAATCCTTAAAGATTTCTGAGGACTGATAACTACACATGCAGATCCAAGTCTAACATGTAAGTAACACTTCCCATTCTGATTTTATATTTTTACTCCTGGAGAAATCCCTTTCATGAAATAACTGATCAAACTACTAGATCACAGTTATAATCAATTGCAGCCAATACTTTCATGTATTCTTGGGACCTGTTGGCTATCTAGGAATTATACATCAGGGAAGTTTGTAAATTTGGAAAACAGTCCATATGACTCTAATAAGAATATTGGGAATAATGAAAACTGTAAATCAACAATAAGAAACAGACTGACAAAGAAACAGACTGCGCTTGGTACAAATGATTCTTGGCACTTGAAAGTTCTATTCTTGGGTAAATAAAGAAATTACATCCCACTCATCTGCGATATCCAAACATATCTATTTTATAACAAAGTTAGAGTTTGTTCCATTTATATGTTAGTGACATCTTGATAGATTCATACATGTAGAGTTAAGAGAAAGGATAGCAAAGACCAGAGAAGATATGCCAAATTACCTGCATAAAAGAAACCAGCACTGATCAGATCCTCAGGTTTATGTGTGTGATTTGCATCCCAGTTAGCAAAGGTGGATCTCCTAGCCTCAGATGTGGCAAACTGTGGGTAGGAGGCCTTGGTCAGGTCATAGACAGCTGGAGTGTGACCACCCACAGCACCTAGCTGACCTGACCTGCTTTCCCGGTCGGCATCCGTCCCGCCAGACCTGCCAGCTTGCCTAGCACTGACCTCCACGGCCACAGGAATCCTGGTCACAGAGGTCAGAACTTGCGGATTTTCTGCTGGGGAGAAACTTTCCTCACTCACTACCGCACCAGACATGTCATTCAGATTGCCAGGTAGGCTCTGGCTGTGAGCCATCTGTGAGTCAACTGCTAGGGTCACACTGGGTTTATTGTCCGGGCCGATGGCTGGAGTAACAGTGGGCTCACTAAGACAACCAGCATCGGCCGAGTCTTCGCCCCCTTCTGCAAAAGACTGGTCAGAACCAGAGATATAGCCACTGCTGAATTGACCACTTTGTTCGTTCACACTCGATGCGAACTGCAGTTCTACCTCATTGGGCCTTAGCGTTCCGTACCAATGAAAGTAGGTATTCAGCTCCTGCTGGCTCAGTCCCTCCATTGAGTCCTGCAAAGGTCGATTCAGCCGAGACCTCTGGCAGGCTGCATCATGCACATCTTCCAAAGATGTCCCAAGCTCCCAGTGCGGAAGTTCACGACCACAGCTGAAACACTGCACACGGCTGGTTGCACTGACAAAAAAGAAACCTGACCTGGCTAACCGGGTCACCAAAACATCTTGTGCTCTTGGGAAATGCGGGTAACTGAATGAACTGAGACGAAATACTTCATAATTCATCAGGCGAATCAAATCTGCATTTTGGGCAGAGAATGAGCTTGACCCTCCTCGATGAACGGGATAAGTCATTAATGTTTGGTGAATTTGAAACCTCAGAGGTCTCTTCAGCAAGTCAAGGCTGAGGCATTCAAGACAAGAACAAGGCTGTGAATAATCTTTTGATAAAGTTCTTAAGCATTTGGAATCAGAACAAGAGAGTGACTTTATGTTTGGGTTAGCCCATTTCTTTGCCTTCTGATGCTTGTCAAACTTCCAGTGTAAATTATCTTCAGCAGCTGTGTATTCAGAAGACCACAGGCTATCATCCTCTGATGATTTCAGGCACAATTTCTCTTTACTATATTCATCGCCACCTGTATCATCCTGATACACTTTCTGGCTATCTGACACATCAAAATGCTCAATTTTCTCACTATATTCTCTCACTACGTCTGCACTGAGTTGGCAAGGTAAAATGTTTTTCTTTGGATGGTCTTCATCGACACTTCTTGGATTTAACCTAATCCTTGACAACAGTGGAAGAGATCTGTGCATATGTTGAGAATACTTTTTCTGCTGATCTTCATCATCCTGTGTCGGCTCTAACTCAGGTCTTAGTACCTGTAGACAAGCTGTAAAAGGGCAAGAGTTACTTTTCCCCAGTTGATCTGCACCAACACTTCTTGGTTCTATCCTAGTTGTTCTTCGTCTCTGTAGATGAGGTCTGCGATGATAAAAGTTCGTTCTCAGCTGATCTTCATCATTTACCTTAATCTTTGGTAACTTTCGACAAAGTCTGAGAGGATGAAAGATACATGTCTTTGGTTTACCTTTATCAATGCCTCTTGGGTCTGACATAGTCCCTGGCTTGTGTACATGATGACTGCGAGGATGGCTATACTTTGATTTGTAATGCTGTCTGCGATAGATGTACTTTGGTTGATAACGATGTCTATGAGGTTGCTTTGGCTGATCTTGATCAGCTCTTTTTGGCTCTGACATGTCTATTAGCTCTATACAGTTCAACAATGATTCATTTAAACTGAAGATTTCCTCTAATAAGTCTTCTCCCAATGTTTCAGATTTGGAAAAAATTATGCCAGTCTTCATGCATTGCCCCTCGTCTAATATTACATATGGAGACATTTTTGGAGAAATATCTTCTTCGTATAAGTCATAATGCTCTTCACTTTTATCCAGGTTGTTGGACAAAATCATTTGAACTTGTACTGCTGAGACATCTGACACATCAAGATATTCATGATATCCATTGTTTTCTTTCCTCATTTCAGAAGGGTCAAGTCTGCAAAGATTAGTGATGCTCCTCTTTAGCTGATCTGCATCACTTTGCAGTGGGTCTGACTCATTTTGTGGTACCTGTGGATCAGGTGTGGAAGGATTGATGAGTTTCTTTGGGTCGTCTTCATCAACACTCTCCACTTCTGACTTGGCTCTCTGCTCCTCAATCTTACATTTCACAGGACTGACCCATTCTGGAGTAAAAATGCCCTGTGACAAAAGTGATTTCATCGATTCATATGAAAATTCATCACATGATTTTCTATCTTTACATGGTATCCCTTCATCACAGGATCCTCTTTCAATTTCCTTTTCATCACATGATTTTGTTTCATGTTTACAAAATTTATCCTGGTCATCCATGTTGTTATCCTCCTCTAAGCTCAATTTTGCATCCATTGTGAGTGATATATCATTATGTAACACATAATCCTCTTGGTTTTTATCCAAAGTATTGGACATCTTAGGATTCTGGCAGTTTCTTTCTGCATTCTCTTTTACTCCTTGTCTACACTTGACTCCGAAATGTTTTAGTATGTCAGTGAAGGTCACTGCATTAGCCACCCGCGAATCCGCATTTGAAATCCCTGAGTTTTCACTGTGATGATTTACAATCTTTTCCGACATAATCTCACTGCCATACCGCTGACACAAATTCCATAAAGCAGACTTTTCTGACACTGTTTCATTGTCTTTGTAATCCCATGGATTTTCCAGCTGAATATTTGCTGTTTCATTTCCCCTGGGTGAACTTGATATTTTTCGTGACAATGACAAATCTGATTCTATCACCGTGGTCGTTTTAGAGGGATCCATACTGCATCTTCTATCTAACAGTGAACTGTTAGAAAATCTCAAAAGGAAAATAGTGATTCGAGCTAAAGACAATAACGAGTCATCAATCTTCTTGTCATTTGTCTTCAATCGCAACTTTTCATCATTAACTGAATGATGCTTTTTGTCATCTTGCTGGTCTGATACTGAAGACACATCACTCGATGCTCGTTCATGCAAAAAACATAATACCTCAACATCAGAGACCTCCAAATCTTTCACATGATGGTTACAGTCTTGCAACTTTATCATCATTAGTCTGCTTAGACTCTCGGAATCTTTATTTCTTACATTATGATTCTGAACAAAATAATCAATTTTATCTCCAACACCATTTGTATTATTGTTCATGATATTTTTTCTAAGCGTCTCATCACCTTCATTAACAAAACCGTGATCCAAGAAAGACTTTATTATTATGTTCCCAATGCCACCATTACACACATGATGATGACAAATCATTTGTTCCCTCATCAAACAGTGATCATCTCTGCACACATGGCATAAACAGTCTTCACCAACAATCAAGTTGATCACCTCCTCAACCAGTTCTGGCTTATCTTTAAAGTCACTTTCAGACTTGTAAGTTGTACTGATATCTAACAGCCAATATACCGGCTGACAGTCACAGACATAAAAAGATATTTTCCACATAATAATTTATCACTCTTTCTTTGAAACAGTGAATCCTTTTGTTTCAGTGAAAGAAACTGAAATTATTATGTTTCCCTTCTTGTGCACCCTATTGATCAGTCTTTCTTTTGCTTACTGTTCCTTTTCAACTGACCATCAACTCATAATTTCTAAAAATACATAATTATTTGCTCTTTCTGTCTCTGCATATGAATACAGGCTGTGCAAATCCACACGGAGCAACAGTGCAAGAAATCCCCATTCTTGCTTTTGGAATCAACTTCAAAATCGTAGTTTAACACCAAATGGTTGCTCACCAATGTCAATACAAATGACTGATCTTAGAGGGAGAAAACAAAAGAAATATTCTGAATTAAGAAATACATGTATTCATTAATAATAGTTCAGCCAAAAAAAAAAAGAAAAAGGTTTAAAAAGTACTTTAGATTGAACTGATTATTAACATTATTACGATACAAAAACATTTGAAAAACATCTTGGATTAAATTGGTTATTGTCATAATTGGGAAAAAAAAAATATGTGCATATAAAATATTCACCAAAATGAAAAATAACTTTTTTTTTTAAAAATTTCAATCGAAGTGTTCATTGCATTGCAAAATAAAATGAATGCAACACCATGAAATCAGGCACTCGTCAAACTGAGGTGACCAGGGAAATCAACAGTTTTTCAACAATGAACGAATTTTAAATGCATTTTTTTTCCTCACAGAACCGTTCTATATCAAAGTAAAAATGCATTTTAGAGTTAAATTTCCTGAAATAGATTGAGTAAAAATCTAAAAATTGTAATTTAGCGACATGGGCATGGGCTAACAAAGATTAATAAGGATTTACAAAAGCGATCTGCCATTTTCTCAATAAATTCAGCTGCAGCAACACATCACCGCCATCGTCTTTACTGCCAATAGCTCGACCTCTAGGTAAGGCAGAACAAAAACTTTTCACACACAGAAAGGGAAATGAATAACCTTTATGGTGATATCAATAACTCCATATGCCCAAAATTTGACAAGAGCCTGATTTCATTGTATCCCATCTCAAATACATTTAGAAAGAAAAAGTTTGATTACTAAATGTTTAATAACATTAAGAACTCCAAAGAAGTTTGCAGTTATAATAATCAGAATATTCATGGCTTCCAAGCTTTGACAGTGAATAAAATTTGAAAAGCCGACAATAAGAATTTTTTATAGATGATATTAATAGTCACATCAGTTTACAATGCTGCTCATTGAGTGTGACCCATACAAAATCATGACTGCAGTGAAACATTTTTTGTGGAATCACTGTCATATCAGACTTCACAGTTTCACTTCTTAGTCTGCTCCCATTCTTCTCCTGTTTTTCTTACCATTTTGTGATATTTTATCTATGCGAGTATGAATGTCTATACTGCATCTCATCAAATGTACATGGAAATTCATTCTGAGGACAAATAAAGTTGACCTTATCTTGTCTAATCTTAAAACCTAATAAATCATGACATAAATATTTTTTTGCACGAATTTTGGGTTTTCACGATTATATTTCTTCCATTTCTATTTATTTATTGCTAAAAAGAACATTTTTATTTCATTCAGCTGTCATTATCACAAATTTGTATCATACAAACAGAATAACTTACATTCCATAACAAAGGACTGTCAAACACCTTTTAGAAAAGCATTTTCATGATATTTTATAAAACACTAAAAGCACAAAAATAGCATTTTATGTAAAAAAAAAAAAAAAAAAAGGAACAAAAAGGTTCTTGTGAAATAAAACTTCAGATTTTTCAATACAATTCTTAAAATATGCTTACAATTGGCAATGCTTCTGTTTGTCTTTTACCGATTCTCTGAGTTTGTTGCCAGTGTCAAAGCAAATTTTTTTTTTTTTTTTAATTCCTCTTAAGAAAGAAAATCAATTCTTCTTCATCTAATACTGCCCATTATTTTTGACAATTAATTGAGTGAACTGAAATTATTTCAGACAACATGTTGCACAAGGAGTCAGGTGAAAATTTGTCATTCCAACAAAAATGATGAAAGGCCAACATAAAAAGAGCAGAATTCAGAAATTGTTCTTTTTACTAAAATATCAGTTGTCAAATTCTCAAGCCTGCCCGACTGTAAACTAACTTCCAGTGTGCCAAAGCTTAAGCCTGTCTGGTTTTCACAATGCTACACAACTGCTCTGTGCCACTGCTAGGTATAAATAGCATTAATTTCTTTTTGTATAGAATTTCCCATCCCCATTTTTTCCTGGAAAATGAACAGGATAAATGGTCTATTTACATGAATCCTAGGTGCCACAACCAGGAGAGAAAATATGTCTTTAGACATTTTTAATACCAGTCTGAAGTGGTCCAAACAAAACAGAATCATTTCTCCTCTAAAATTTAAATTGTTACAAGTTTGGAAACCATCCATGACAATATTCCCCATAGTTTCCTATTTCCATCATTTCCTAGAAAGAAATATAAAGGGTGATTTATTTATATGACAATGCAAAGCTGCTGAGATGAAAAAAAAAAGGACTAGGAAGAGCAAAACAACTGCTCTATGCTAATGCTAGGCATAAATAGCATTTCCTTTTGTCTTGAATTTCCCATCCATCTTTTCCTGGAAAATGAACAGGATTAATGGTCCATTTACATGAATCCCATGTGCCACCACCACAGACAGCAATATGGCTGCTCTCGCCCTTGTACTGGACAAAAATAGTGGATCCATTATTTATTTGGGATCTCTCATTACCATCTTTTCCTTGAACATAAACAGAAGTTATCCGCTAGTTACAACACAGAATGGGCAAAACTAGTATACAACTGCTGTAGCTATGCCAGAATCCAATAAATAGCATGTTATAAATAGACATAAATGGCAGATTTCATCTTATGTGGAATTTCCCATACAAGACTATCTTTCCTTAGAAAATGAACAGGAATGTTTTCATGATGTGGACAGACACTAAGCAGACTAGGCATTGTGCCCACAAAGGATTCGTTATTTTTGGGATTTTCAGATGTCTTTTCCTCAACTCTGAAATGGGATTCATGGTTAAAAAGGCTAGCACAATGGGAATCAAAACTAAGAAACAATAATTTGCTCTCCACCAAGACCAAACAGGTATGATAAATTTCATCTTTTCTCCTAGAGTCAAAAACTAAAAGTACCAAAAGAACTCTGAATATGTTTGCAGAGAATTGTTTGGGGGTTTTTTTCGTATCTACAAGCAGTATCAAAATAGCTGTTAGTGTTTGTCCAAAATTTGGTGGAAACATGTTACCATCAAATTTTGGACAAACACTAACAGCTATAATCTGGTCTCCCTCCCTGAATGACTGGACTATGAATTCCAATCCAATATCAATCATATTGTAAATCTAGACTCTATTTTAGATCTAGACTCTAGATCTATTATTCTATATCTCTAGGTCTACATCTATTAGATCTATACACGTGCATACAATTCCAGGTTACCATAATGAGTTGTGGATACTTTGGGGTCCGACAGAATCTCTGATCTGTGCATCTTATTGCGAAATTTCGGTTTTGATTTTTTATTTTTGAAGTGGCACACTGCACACCTTGCATTTAGATCTAGACTAATCTAGAGTGTATTCATCTTGGTCCATGGTGTGACTGAAAATTGAGATTCATATAAATTTGATCTCGATTCTATCAACATCGACAGACATTTCTGGTGTTCTGCTTTTAGATCTAGTTCTCCGGATGTGATTACAAATCAGATTTTACCTGTCAAATTTGCAGTAAGTCGTAAATTTATGAATATTTAAGAATATTGTGTAAATATCACGAGCAGTCCGCCAGGCAGCACTTGGGAATTTCCACCAGAAGCAGCTATTGGCAGGCAAAGACGATGATTAGCTCGAAAAGTATTGGTCCCTAAATATGGCGATAACATTAGATCTCGTGGAG
>JBCEWB010685853.1:0-17301 GCA_039654565.1 Peronia peronii | reverse complement strand
CCCCCTCTCGCAAGCCTCTGCCACAACTGGACTCCACACGTGGTGGGTCGGTAACTACTCCGGAAATCCTGGGGGGGAGGGGTCGGTGGCACAGAAGTCAGCTACGGCGCGACTTCAAAAGAGCACTCACTCACGGCAACACACTGCCCTGATCAGACCAAGGACCAAAACGAGCAGAAGGCGGACGGCAGGCGAAAGGCCAAAATGCAAAAACCATAGTCTAACATGCACGAAAAATACAGGTGACGGTTCTCCCGATATGGCACAGCCCCCCCCGGGGGCACGCCGAAAGGGACCGAAACATCAAAAACCAAACCAAATCAATGCAGTGGTCGTTTGTTCTCCTTGTGCAAGGGGTTAACAGAAACAAACATATGATATAAAATTTGCATATGTTGTATTTATAGATGACTTCCCATGGAAAAATACATAATGTCTTATGTAGGAAATATAATTTTGATATGTAGAATATTAATTATATTCAATGATGACCCTCAATATTGGTTTACTGGTTCATGTAATTACTGTTTAAAAAGTTATGTTAATTTAAAATAAACTTATCGTTTTCTTTTGATTTATGTCATGTTTATCTAAGACTATGCACAAAATAAATGTTCATTACTGGCTGTCCATGTAGGTCCATGGCAGATCAAGGGAGCAAAGATACACCAAACAGGCTGACTGGGATTATATCGCACAATGTGCAAATGCTGGGGCTCCAATGCCGGTGTTTGGTGAGAATCAGATGTGATGAAAGGATCTGAAGGGATCTGATTTTAGGAAAATGAAATCATGCATGGGGCATAGATCATATTTGTCTTGCACCCAGGGCAAATGAGTCGGAAGTCGCGCCGGGTGATTTCGAGTTACAGCCGTTTTTTACTATTTTCCGATTATGATACCAAAATTTTTCTTTTTTTCAGATTAAGAAAGGTTGTATTGTCGTTTGGTGAAAATAAAAAAGATTAGACTATCTTAGTCGGAAAGCAGTTAAAAACGACAAAAAACGGCCGTAGACCTTCATCGCCCGGCACGACTTCTGACTCATTTGCCCTGGTCGCAAGACTTTATTTGTTGCACATATCATATTTATTTGTTGTGGAGAACAAAATTTCCTCAAATTTATTTGCTAGAAATTGTGGATTCTTTTGTTCCCTATTTGATCTGGAAAAGTCTGCTGCTCAGTTACACATCAGCTATTAAAACCACTCAGCTGTTCTTATCTTTAGTTATTCATAATTGTTATGAAATGCTTTTACCTCTTTATTTCTGCTCCTTGCATCCTCTTTTCTGCCTGTTATGTTGTAAAGCTGCATTACAAGTCAGCCATTTGAGGTCTTTCTAAACAACAGTTACACAAATGTTTCATTCATGCAATAGCAGAACATTCCAATCTGCATGGGTATATACAGCATAACTGTAGAATAATACCCAATGTTACAGACATCAAGAGTTAACATCTCATCCAGGGTTGTCTAGTCTGAATTTGAAACGGCTCTGCTTTGGTCAGTAACAGTTTATTGAAATTAACAATACCATTTATTTAGCATGCGTTTAACAATTTGCATCAGAGCTGTCTGTTCACTGACAATATTCCTCCATTTCTCACCTTGATAAGTTAACAATTGCAAGAGTTTTTATAATCATTCATCACTGGGATGGATTATAACAAAAATGCTGTTTTTAATGGGAGAATAAGTAAAAAGATACCTTCGGTTTTTGATATCGGTTTCTCTATGTGTGTTCTTCGAGAAAGCATCGATCTTTTTGCCTGCCAGAAATCAGGACAAATGAAATCTGTGAAAATGAACTGAAAAAGATTTTATTGTTTCTTTTTATGGCATGGAGATACTTAACATACATGTTTATTTTTTTCCTCAGGCAACGGTGATATTTTGTCATATGAAGAAGCCAACCAACACATGCAGTACAATGGAGTGAGTGGGGTTATGATTGCAAGGTATATAGTTTTTTTAGTAGTAATATGATTGCAAGGTAAATAGATCTACTTTTCCAGTGTGTTATGGAAGTATATCGTTCCTGTAAGTCTCTAAACACCTAAGTCCAGAAAATTGGATCATGAGATTTTCGGTTTTATTAAACTATAATGGGTTTCCCCCACCTTTTCTATAAATATCAGATCCATGGAACCAATGAAAATTACACTTTTTGTCACATGGTCTAAACGCATGATTCATGATTTCACTTCGATTTATTTTTTTGTCTCTCCTGTAAAAAATCGCCTCTGCGGACTTGTGCGTTTAGAGACTTACAGGGACGATATAGTTTATCCTTATCATTAGATTTGTACTCAAAACTTTCAGTTACTTGAGAAAATAAGAGAAATCAATGATGTCTGGGTAACTGATCCCATTTTCCAAGTTATTTACTTCTTGTTTAAACTGGTGGAGAAAAAAAGCTCTTGGTCCTCATGTTATGGATTCAGATAGTGAAGTGTTAGCTCAGAGTGAGAGCAGATGTAGTAAACTCTGAATAATGTAAGACAAGATAAGATAAATCACCAAAAGGAAATTCCATTCACAACTGATAGACACAGTACATGTGTGATGTGTACAGACAAAGATATCACTCACAGCATCAAGGGGATGCAGTGGCTCTGTGGTATGGCGACTGCTCACGGAGAAGACGGGCCGGGATCGACTTGCGGGTCCTGCATCGGGGGATGGAAGGACACGAAGATCGAAAACCTGCATTTTTTCAGTGACTCAACGGCCCCCTGGCTTCCAGTGGGTAGGGAAGGCTGACGTCTGGCCTTCTTGGATAAGGGCGAATATATTTCGGAGGTCCTGTGTGTATGTTGCGCACGTTAAAGAACCCTTGGCAGTTCAAAATCGATGAAAGAGTAGGCTGAGTGCCACTGCCCAGGCAAAATTTCCAAATTTCTACCCACAAAATTTCTCAGCAAAAATTAGCAACTTCTGAAAAGCTGAGATAATCCTACTTTCTTAGGATTGAAAGGCTTAAGAAAAACAAACAACAGCATCAGAACAAGGAGGACTCTCGAGGAACATTGTCTCAGCTTGATAAGCATACCATTGAGGCAGAAATGAATTTCCATAATGCTGAAATTTGTTTTTACATGCAACAAACAGCCAATTGTTTTGGAATATTTCATTTTCTCTATAAATTGGGTGCACAGAGTCATCCTGAATTATGTTAAGCTTTGATATACAGGCCTGTGCCTGAGTGCGTCAGTGTATCCATGATTTACTTTAACAGTATCATTGATAGTTGATCTTTCTAATTTTTTTTTTAAGTTTATTGGGTCAAACTGGCATTGATATGACATAAAATTTATGTGCTTTGAAGAGACTGTTTCATTTGATGTATGTTGATGCTGGTCCACAGGGGCGCCTTGATTAAGCCATGGATCTTTACCGAAATTAAAGAGCAAAGGCACTGGGACATATCGTCAGGAGAACGGCTTGACATACTGCGAAAATACACCAACTATGGGCTGGAACACTGGGGATCTGATCACCAAGGGGTGGAGAACACTCGGCGATTCTTGTTGGAGTGGTTGTCTTTCTTGCACAGGTAGAACTCTTTTGATCAAGAATTGTGTTCTGTGGCAAACTGGTACATACATCAACCATTTTACATATTTCAGTCATGTTGTGCAAATGCCTTAGAATATCAGATGGACTGTTTACCAGCAGTAACTTGATACTCTAGAGAAAACAGACAACAACAGTCTGTAGAATCTATTTTTTTTTTTTTTCTTATATTGAACTATTATTTATTATCATAAAATATGTTGAACATTATCAAGACATCTGGTTGTATTCTTGTCATGAAATTTTATCCCAGAAACTTAAAAATATCAATGCATGGCCTCCAGGGAGAGTTCTTTTAAAAAAAAAAGATTAATCTATTATTACGTTAAAAATTTGAAAAACATCATGATGTTGACCAAATTTTGTAACCCTTTGCTTCTTCATTTGGGCAACAAAGCTGTGTTATTACATGTAACGAATCATGATCGTGCATGCGGGGTATATGTGAGTGTGTGTTGTGAGGGATGTTCAGTTGATCGTAATTGTGTGCTGGACCCATGCAAGTGTGTTGTGTGTGACGAAGGTCGTAGTAAGCATGCCGAGATTCGGGAAGGGTCCAGACGAGTTTAGTTAGACCTTGTGTGCATAAGGTATGTCATGTGTGTCAGTGCCAGCACGTTCGATATAGTTCGAGTAGTTCGGGTCAAGCCAGTATATATATGAAGGCTCGGCCGGAGAGGAAGGAGAGGAGAAGTGGACTGCAGTGAGTGGAGAAGTGGAATGCAGTGAGAGCTGTGTGCATTGGAGTTAGACACTGCCCTGAAGTTCGTATTGTTATCAAACATCTGTAATAAATTCTGCATCATTTCGACGTCGAGGACTCCTGTTCTTATTTCTCCATTAGTCTCGTCTGCATTCACCGCCTGATCACCACTTACAATGTCACGACTAAAACCCACTCACATTCAAAAGTTCGTGACAGTTACATATTTCAGTCATTATTATTTAATGATCTAGTCTGTTTCGTTTTTGTAGATTTATAGAATATTGATAGGGAAATATGAATTTGGAGATGCCAGATTCTTTCTGATCTGAAAAATATATTTTTTTTATAGGCACATATAGTCAGTGTCTTTTTTTTTCACTGGAAATTCAATTTTAGTTAGTTGCAAAAATAAAAAAGAAATGTACAAGACTGGCTTAAACATCAAGATTTTACATAATGAAACTGGAAATTTTAAAGATGTAACATATATTTTTTTGTGATACAAGAGAATTTGTTAAGTATAAAATGAGGCACAACATGGTGAAATCAGGTGCTGGTAAATTTTTGAGAAAATAGAGTTATTGATACTGTGAGGCTTATTCCTTTTCCTTTCTATGAGAGGAAAATCTTTATTGTATCTTGTGTAGAAGTTGAGAAATTGGCAGTTAAGGTAACCTGCTGCAGCTGAATTTAGTGAGAAAATGACTTGTCGTGTTTGCTTCTTATTATTAATTCTCATTTAGGTCATGGCACTAAATAACAACATTAGAACCTTTACTCAATATATTTCAGCAAATTTAACTCTGAAATATCTTTTGCAATGGATGTAGAAGGGACTTGTGGACAAAAAAAAAGAAATGCATCAAAAATTCACTACTTATTGAAAAAAATTGTGATCTCTCCAGTCGCCTCAGTTTGATGAGGGCCTAATTTTATCGTGTTGCGTGTGCTTCAGGTATATACCTGTGGGTGTCTTGGAGCAAGTTCCTCAGCACATCAATGAGAGACCGCCTTACTATGTGGGTCGCAATGACTTAGAGACTCTGATGGCATCGGCTAATTGTGCTGACTGGATCAAGATTAGGTGATTTTTTAATATAACTTTATATTTAACGTTTGACATTCCCATAAATTCTCATCATTTTATCTGTATTATTAATGATGGTGAGATAAGCTCAAGCAGCTTTTTATTTTTCTTATAATGGGAATGTTGTTCGTCTCTCATAACGATGAGGACCATCTTGTTCTCTTCTTCTAGGGGGTTTGGGGTCTCTTGGTCTGTGGGTGCGTAGGTGGCTGGTCAGGAATAAATAATAATGGGAATAAATAACTGAAAAACAGCACAGTCTGTTAGCATTCAGAATGTTGTTTAGTATGAAACACAAAAACATCTTGAGTGGGACAAGCAAGTTGCCATTAAAAATACATGTGTGTTATCTAACAAAAATTATTATAATTGTCTAAATTTGTACTAATCAAATAGATTTTTTATCATAAATGGCATCAGAACAGTAGCATCTTAAGGATAGACTAGTAACACATTTTTTACTTTCTATTGCAATATGTTGTGGGCCCATGGCAAATGAGTCGGAAGTCACGCTGGGTGATTTCAAGTTACAGTTGTTTTTTACCGTTTTTTATCATTTTCCGACTATAATACCAAAATTTTTCTCTTTTTCAGGTTAAAAAAAGGTTAAATTGTCGTTCTGTGAAAACAAAAAAAATTTTAGTATTTTAGTCGGAAAGTAGTTAAAAAGGGCCGTGGATCTTTATCGTCCGGCGTGACTTCCGACTCATTTGCCCTGGTCACAAGACATTTGCTATTTCTTTCTAGATGGTTATTATGTGCTGATTATTCTGTGTGAGCCAAATACTATCGGGTATTGAATGTTAGATTTGATATGAAATATTTCTAATTGAGTCACTTTGATATTTGTCTTCGGTTTCTTTTTCATCCCAGCTTAAAGTCTTCTCTGTTTTAACATTTTTTTTTTTTCAATAATTTTTAGTGAGATGCTGCTTGGACCAGTACCACCCAGTTTCCAGTTCTTGCCGAAGCATAAAGCCAATGCGTACCAGTGAAACTATGATCAATGGTTGCAGTTTACTTGGAAGTGACGCTCACTTTAGAACGATATTAATTTTATTGTCCTGGTTGTTTATCTTATCAGTTCAGTGATTTCACATTTTAGAATACAGTGGAACCCTGATAACACGTCCACCCTTCGGACCAAACTCAAAAGATCATATTGTCGAGGTGATGGTGCTATCAGTGATCAACCATTTTTCTTGTCCAGATCCATGCTGATTTTCCGAAACATGAAAAAAAAAAAAAGGCTTAGAGATACATCTGACATAAGACAGAGCATACATTTATTATACATGTACTTATTAGAAGAGCCAGTATACATGTACTAATACCAATGACACTATACAGATAAAACCGGACACTGCCTTGTCCCCTTCCAGCGTGTACAGAACCGTGTACAGAACCTTTTTCACATCATTAGAAAATGCGTGCTGCGCCGCTTACGTGACCAATTTTGTGTTCAAGGTCTGAATCAATTTGTGCTCTAACACATCTTTCTGGATCTTTTTGGGGGAAAAAAAAAAAAAAAAATGACATGACATGACATCAATCTTAAATTTGTGTAACCAATGCCTGCATGACGCCTGCACACCACTGCCCTCCTCTTCTTGATTACACATTGCAGGCTGTACACTCTCAACGCTTGGACGCGCAGCGTGTCATGGTAAACGCAAAATTCGCCTAGTGTATGGTCTTATCGGTACAGTGTCTTTGTTAATACTGTATCAAGCATGCTTATTAGGAGTTTTTTTTTTTTTCCTTTCCATTAGATTTGAACAGTTTTTAAAACTTTGTAATCGAGTTGTGGTGCGTGGCGAGATAAGACAGGGGATAATACACGATGCACGGTGATAAAAGTTGAAATACTGGTCAGTGGTGCATTGTAGTGTAGTGTGTAGACCTATGAATATGACGCTGGTGCGTCAAGCGAGGCCTAGGCTTATACAACATTATGAGCATGAGATCACACTGACCAGATGTGCGCGCTGGGGTGAGAAAGGGATGAGGATGGGCCAACACTAGGTTTACGGTTTAGTCAATTCGTAGGCCTACTGGCAGCAACAGCACAGAGTGCGAGAATGCGGGATTTTCAATGTTTTCATAGCACGTGGCCAGCACAAAGCACGGATGACTGTGACAACTTTCCAAAATGAACCGAACATGCTATGCGGGTTGACAACACAAACCCGAGTGTGTTATCGAAATTTAAATGAGTATGTCCGAAGAAGGGTTGAAACTGAACTTCGTGAAGAGAGTGTGTTAAACCGGAGATCGTGTTAAGCCATGATCATGCTAGCGAGGTTCCACTGTAACTATGTTTTTAAAATTTTTTTTGAAAACATTTACTGAGTTAAAATGTAAAATATTCAGCAAGTTAATCTTTGTGATACCAAAGGCAAGACTTTGGCTCTAGAGGAGTATTTGAAGTAACTTAAAGATGAAAGAGAAGTTTTTATGTAGAAAGTACATCATGTATCATTCCTATTTATCATGTTTTAACTAATATCACCTTTGTCATCCTGTCTCTTCAAGAATCCTTGGTAGCCTCATCTAACCTAGACTAGCCAGAGTTGAGAACTGGTGATCTATATATATAAGTGCAAGTCATAATCTCAGTGATTTATTCTCCTGGATCATGTTCATTATTAGTTTTATTTCAGAATTTTATCGTGAAATGGCAGCTCAGATATTAAAATTCACTTGAATTATGAATTATTTTGGGATATAGTGCTTTGTGCAGTCTGTGAGATTTTAAAAATAATTCAAACTCAGTGTTTGCATTGATGATTTTACAATGGATTTTAGTGCACATATGCACTATTTTTCCCATTTCACGAAGCTGACATAAATGTGTCCCTTGTTTCTGTGAGCCGTATGTAGCTCCACTTGCATTTGTTCCTTTATGTGTCTCTGTATCTACAGACGTGTTCAAGACATTCATGTAAAATGTGAAATCATGTGTAAATATGCACAGCACAGCGAGTTTATTAACAGTATATTTTACTGTTGCTACATTTTTTGTCTATGTTTTAACTGCGAAAAAAATGGAAAGAGAATGTAAACTTTGCTTCACTTTGTTTATATTTCACTGCATCATTTCACAAGTACATATATTTGATCATCATTAGACATTGTTTTGGGGTGTGTCACCAAAATATTGTGAAGTCAGAGACCGCAATGTTATTGTACTGTAGATCTGCATTTCCATCAACATGTGTACAATCTGATCATGAATAAAAATTATATTTCCCTATAACTCACTTAAGTTCTTTGATGAAAGATGGATGTTGGATGTAGGAGAGTGTCAGTATTGTGATCCTGGCCGGTTTGTATACTTGGGAGGTTGGTATCTTGGTGAAGCTTGTGACATGTTTTCATTGTCAGCGTGGGACAAAAACCATTGATTATACTATTCAAAACCTCCTGCGGGGGCCTGGGGTTTATAAGTAGGTTCTCTGCTTCCACCTGCAGGCAGTGTAAGCCCGCCATCGGTGGGATGTCTCCCATGGAGTGCCATCCTCGACATTCCAGGAGAGACATCTCTTCTCTCTCTCTCTCTCCTTGCTTCTGTCTTCTGTCCCGCTCTCTTTCCTCTCTTCTTCTTGACGTGTAAATGTATCTTACTGTGTTTGACACAATATAGCTGATGTGTCGTTAAACCTCAACACAACAACAACAACATACTATTCAAATATTAACAATGGAGGACATGCATCCAGAGCAAATGGCAGGTAATAGTGCAGATCTCGAAAGAAAGTTTCAAATGTAATATCTGATATTTGGTCAATCTCAAATCCTGAAGGGACTGAGTACTCTTACTTATAAACAGGAATAAGAAAGAAATAAGAGCAACAGTAGTCAAATTTGAAACCAAAATATTCACTTCTTTAATTTCATTTATAGTATATCTGTTTATGATATCAAATAAAATGAAACTGAGAGACAGATTAATACATTAATAGGCCTATTTGATAATAGTGTGGTGATAGTGATGATAGCAATGAAGAGTATTTACATAACATTTCACCCCGTAAAGACTCCAAAAGTTTTGTAGAACCATAGTATTTTACAGCCATATACATAGAAAATGTCATCTTAAAGGTCAACTTCAGATGCTGCAACATTGATAGTGCCTCCTGGGAAGATGCTGCTCTTGACAGAACACTGTAGTAATGACTGTGTACTTAGGGGACAGAGTCATTCAAGCGTCAACTAGGCAGTCGTCATCGAGGAAAAGAGAATTCCGAAAACTGGAACTCATCCCTGCAGGACTTCATCCTGTGTAGCATCTATGGATGACTTTATGCTTCAGCAACTGATCTTTACTCACACATGAGACCCCATACCAGTAAATGACCTGCATTCTTCACATATAACAGGAGAATTTAACAAATAACGATACACAACATACAAAATGCACCTGTACTAACATTGGCATGCATACATAAACTTTCTTTTTCAATAAACATCTATATACATGATACAAAATGTATCAGTGCTAACAGAAGCATTGATACAGACACGTTGATGTTGTCTTTTGACAAGACATCTACACAACATACAAAGTACATCAGTACTAACAGGAGCATTGGCATGCATAGATAAACATTCTCTTTCAACAGACATCGATACACAACATATTTAAAATGAATCAGTTCTAACAGGAGCACTGGCAAGCACAGGTAAAAATTTTTTTTTTAAAGAAACGACACATAATATAGGACGCAACAGCACTAATAGAAGAATCAGGACCCATATGTAAACATTCTTTTTCAAGAAACAGCAATACACAATTTACAAAATGCATCAATACTAACAGGAGCACATATGTAAACATACACATAGCATTCAAACAAGAAAATGCTTGACAGATAAACCCATATACATAATAATCTAATATAACTACACACCTTATTTTAGCTTTACCCATGACTGGTAACCATCAGAGAAGAATAGCTAAAATTGTCACTATAGTGATATGGGTGCTTGTTCAAGAAATGTTTTTAGTTGGCATTTGAAGTCTTTTAGATTGAAGGAGCCATAAACGTAATTAGCAATAAACTATGTCAATGAATTCTACATCAGAGGTCCAATATAAGTACATGTAAATGCTCCATCTCCATATTTTTTCATGTGGAAATGAGGAATGGAAAGACAGTTAAGGCCCTGAATCTTTGAGTTTCTGGAAGATACATAGGCATAATAAATTGCTACCTCTAGAAATAAAGCAGACATTTGAACATGAAAACAGAATGTTGCTGCCTTGTATTTAGTTTTCCTTTACGTATTATATTTTTCTCAGTTTTCCATACTTTGCAGAAAAGTTAAGGGGATATGAAAACTCAGCCTTAATTTTCAGGAGGAATTTATCCTCAACAAACAAGACAGAAAAAAAAAAAAGAAAAAGACAAGAAATGAAAACAAAACAGAATAGGAGCATTTGAAACCTGTGGGATGCTATAGTCATGTAGTTTGGAATATTCCTCTCTAGAGAACAAAGTTGTTGTTGTTGTGTTGGGGTTTAATGACACATCAGCACGATTACACCTATATTGTGTCAAATATGGTAAGATACATTTACACGTCAAGAAGAAGAGAGGAAAGAAAGCGGGACAGAAGACAGGAGCAATGAGAGAGAGAAAAGATGTCTCTCCTGGAATGTCGAGGATGGCACTCCATGGGAGACATATCACCAATGGCGGGCTTACACCGCCTGCAGATGGGAGCAGAGAACCTACTTATAAACCCTGGGCCCCCGCAGGGGAAGAGAACAAAGTAAATCTAGTGAAATTGAGTGTACTTGCTATTATGAGTAGTGGCTTTACATAAATAAGTCTACCAAAATATCCTGAGCCATTGAGACCATTGAGTTGTTACAATGTGGTCCACTTAAAGTCAACTCTCTTAAAGTAAATTTTTGCCTGAAGCAAACCCTCTCAGCTGTCCTATTATTTTTCTCGAAGTATCTTCGCATAGGTTAGCATCAATCTTGTTTGAAATCATTTTTTTTCTTTTCCTGAGGGGATGACTTTAACTAAACTCTATTGTACATTGATCTGGAAAACACAATAATGCCAAGTCTTGAAATTTTTAGCCTTTGCTGAGACTTTGGTACTTGACATAGTGTCATGAATGAGTTGTTTGTGAACAAAGTTTGTTCTCATATTGATCACTCATGTGAAACACTTATCATCCATCTGATAATCAACTTTTATGATGTTTACATGTACAGAAAATTGTCTTTCTCTTGATGGAGGTGGGCTATGTATAAAACAATATAATAATAAAACACGAAACAAAACAACAAAAAACAGATGGTCTTTAACTTAAACTCTTGATATATGTAAATTGCATTCTAAATAATTTATTTTGACAATTTTCTGGCAAACTTATGAGGCGGCTTCGTTTGGTTGCACAGCAGAGCATGTGTAAAAAACATACATTGCAAAAACTATTACAAGATCCCATGGTGATAAGTCGTCTCAAAGAGCAGATCTGGATCCTGTTTCCACAAAGCTGTAATGTTATATGGTTCGTGTCTGCAGTCCTCTCCAACTTTGTAGTCTACGAACTTGATTGTTTCTCCTGCTCCGATCCCCTCATCATCAGCGTAGACTGTATCACGTGACATCATGGAGGGACATTCTTTGAAGTAGTTGTATGGATACAAGTGAAAGCTGTAGTGTTTGCCAGCAGTCGCAACCACTGGAAGATCTTCTGTGTGAGGAAGATGGTAAGCACCCAGGCTCACCCATGCTACAAGATCCTGAGGAAATGTAGGAACATTCAACATAATGATATCTGTGGATGAAGATGCATTGTTTTGCTAATGATCTATAAACAGAAGAATGATATTTTTTACTAGAACCGCAAGACTACAGCATTTCCACCAATAGAAGTTTAACTTGAAGTCTGTTGTTCGCAGTACTATTACAGAGTTTCAGTACTACAATGAGTTGCATGTATAATGCGTTGTAGTTTTGAAGTCTAATTTTTAAGGCAAAATCAAAGAAGTCTGTCAACAGTTTTATGTTTGATTGTTTTCATCACTATATCATGAGTGAGTACAGTTGAAAACATCCATAGTTACTTCATTTAAACAGAATTGTTAAAAATTAACATTCAAGGCACAGTCTAACCATCATGTTGATGTATTTCAAAGAAAAAAAAAATGCAAAGAACACTCTATAATAAAGAGTATCTCAAAAGTAGCAAATTAAATTTGAGATGTGACACGATGAAATCACACTCTCATCAGATTTTGAGCATATAGAGTTCTTGGTATCATGTGAAGATTATTCATTTCCCTTTCTGTGTGAGAAAAAATCTTTGTTCTACCTTAAGTAGAAGTCTCGATATTGACAGTTTAAGATGATGGGGTTGACCTGTTGCTGCAGCTGAATTTAGTGAGAAAATGGCTGATCATTTTTGTTAATCCTTATTAAACCTCATTAGGCCATGCCACTTAATTACAATTTTGGAGTTTTTACTCAATCTATTTCAGCAAATTTAACTCTGAAATGCATTCTTTGATGGGTATAGAAGGGTTCTGTGGAGAAAAAAAATTACATTAAAAATTAATTCACTGTTGAAAAACACATGATTTCTCCAGTCGCCTCAGTTTGACAAGTGCCTGATTTCATCATGTTGCGTCTCATATTGATTCCCAAAAAACCACATCGTCAGTTTGCAGGTCAAATATTCAGATCATATCAGTCTAGTATAGATCACTAGAAATTATGCTGATTATAAAAAGATTTTTTTTCTTTCAAATATACATGTACATCTTCATGACTTAGAGCCAGATAACAACACAAGATTATGTTTTACACACTGTCTTTATCAACTTCTACTGATGTTCAAGACAATAAGATAAATTATCATGAAACATACAAAACAAAAGACACATTATTTTATTGTCTGGATATAAATTTAAATTATTTTTTGATATATCTTACATGAAGAAAATTCTGTTAGCTCTTGTGAAAAAGCAAATTGCAATATATTTTGTATTTTTGATTTATGAATTGAAAAATAAGCAAAAATAATTTTCCCAGCTTCTGATTGCTGAAGTCCAAATTAACTGGTCAAAATTGTGTTCACCAGCTGCATGGTGACAGCTCAGCTGTCTTACCTGGTCCACTATATTTTCGTTATCACTGATGAAGCTGTCAAACTGAACAGGATTCTCAGGGGCATTCCATTGGGCATACACAGAAGAGCTCGTCTGTCAGGAAAAAGCAAAACATAAAAATGGTCCACGAAATCTTCTGTATAGAAGAACGTTTTTGTAAGAGGTCAAGGATTTACTGAAAATTACCCTTGTTATGTCACAGCTGACGAAAACAAAATAACTTTTCAATTACGTATTTTGTCAGGTTTATCGGTTTCATATTTTGTCTGAGAGGTCCCCACAATAAAATATCAACATCGTGCTTGTTCTTTCTATTTTGGTTTTTCTCTCAGTTCATGTGTTTTTTTCTTTCTCATACATTATCTTCCCTAGCTATAGTGTATGGAACATTCTTATGCAGGTACAATTAAAAAGTCCAGTGCTTAAATTCCGTGTGTGCTTCATCTTCACATAATATCCACTGGTTTATTATATTTGTCCCCCCCCCCCACCAAACTCCAATCCAACCCAAAAGAAATATACTTAAAATAGTGAGGAAATTTATGCAGTGTCAGACGTGTCTTTGCAGTTGTGACGATTCATTTAAAAAAAAAAAAAAATACTGATTTTGTTTTCTTCAGTGTTTACAAAATGTTTTTTAGACACAAAACGCCATGAATCAAATTTACATGAAAATGCAGCCAGGGAACAATTAAATCAGCCTTTTTGGTACTTACTCAGTTGTAGCCCTGCACGTGAACAGATCACGAACTGATATGAATCCTACAATATACATGTACATATTTTGCTTGAAACAGACCCACATTTGATAACATTTACCATATTTTATAAAGAGCCTTAGGGGAAGGTTAAAGAACCTTAACCCTAGAAGTGTCAATGAGCCAATACGGTCAAAAACTTGCTCCTCATACTTTCTGTCTTAATCCCTCTCAAAAAGATGTACAGCACGGGAACAAAGTACTCAGCTTATAACGCTTTTAGAACTAAACTGTCAACATCTAGAACATGAACAAAATGTTACTGATACTGTGGTATGCCAGCAAGGACTTTTCCTGACACTTTTAGGGTTAAGCGGGAAAAAAATAGTTCCTACCCTTTCACTGTCTTTCTGTCTGCTGACTACAATTTGGTGCCTTGCCCAAGGAACGCCTCCATCATCACCGGTGTTTCTCTGCAGCAACTGCCTAGCAAAACTGCTACTGGATAATCTGGGATGGTTACAGATATAAGAGGAGACAATGAATTTGACACATTGTGAGAGCTTCATTTTAAAATCAGTATAATATATGGGATGGTTTGGTCATGCGTCTTGTTCATCAGGCCCTGCAAAAACCATCTTGCAAAGCACAGTCTTATGTTTCTCTTCTCTTCCCCGTTCTTCTCAAAGGTAAGGCAAACTTTTCGGTGAGACTTGATAAAGAAATTTCATAATAAATGTGTCAATAAAGGCCTTGAACCCAATTTTAACCTTTTGGTCATGTTTTACGATTGTTCCTCAGGATATGTGGGATCCGACTCACAAATAACAACCTTTGCAGTGAACTGACTTGACCAGTTGGCCGAGGTAGCCCATATGAGTGAGTGAAAGGCCGTATTAGGTCTGCATAACTTGAAAAGGCAATGGCCGAAGAGGGAGACAATGGAACTGATGCGACAACAGCATCCAAAAATGGACAGGGCTGGGATTTGCAGAACCAGTGAGAATAGTAGAAGATAGAAAGTTCTGGACATGGTTGGTGGTCTCAGTTTTACAGGTGCCCCTTCGGCACTGACAGACATCTAGGGTTGGTGAGGTGAGTGAGGTTTGATTTGGGTGTTGGGATTTAACGGCACATTCGCCATGATCACAGCTAGACTGCGCCTAGCATGGCAGAACACGTTGACACGTTAACAGTTATACCAAAGAATGGATATCAATTGCAGTCGATACTCTCGTATTCATCACTGGTCATATTTGATTCATACGACTATGAAAAAATGAAATAAAGATCCTACTAGAATGACCGATGAGCTTTGTCTGGCTTAGGTTTTGTTAAATTTTGCTATTAGATCTGAGTCCTCACATTTTATCATGTTATGTAATGCATGTACTGAAGAAACGGAAAAGCATACTAGGCATAGGCATTATATAGATGTTCCTCTTCCTGTAAAGGTATAACTTTGCATTAGTTATTGTGCTTAGTTTATATTTTGTAAAGGCCCACTATATGCAGACTACCACGCCATTAGTCTATGTTGGTGCAGCCTATACTCTGCATTGACACCACAGTGGCAAGTACATGTAAGGTTGATTAGATTAGTTTTATTATAGAGTAGCTTACCTCTTCTTTCATGTTCCTACAAGAGTCACGCAATACTATATTATTATATTCTTCATGATCCATATGAGACGCGCTCGTCAAACTGACGCGATCGGACAAATCGCGTGGGTTTCAACAATGAATGAACTTTTAACGCAATTTTTTTTTCTTCACGGGATCCTTCTATATCAATGTAAAAATGCAATTCAGAATTAAATTTGCTGAAATAGTTTTGAGTAAAAGGCCAAAAATTGTAATTTAGTGGATAGACTAACAAGGATTAATAGGGATTAACAAAAGTGACCGACCATTTTTCTCACTAAATTCAGCTGCAGCAACAGATCATCTCGTCGACTTTATTTGCCAATATCTCCACTTCTACTTTAAGGTAGAACATAAATTTTTTCACACACAGAAAGGGAAATGAATAATCTTTACAGTGATACCAATAACTCCATATGCTCAAAACTTGACGAGAGCCTGATTTCATCATGTTGCATCTCATACATTGATCAGCACATCTTCTCTACTCTAACACAAGTCATACTATAAAAGCAGTTAGTGTAACTAGACTTACTTAAAAGATTTTCTTTCCCCGTACTGGTTCCTGGCATCGTTGTTGTGGAATATGTGTTCCATGGGTCTGTCGAAATCGTAGTCGTAAATTGCCTGTTGTTCAGATGTCTTCAGGTTGTACGAAAATCGATTTTGGGCATAGCTTGGATTTGTTGCCTGAGGAAAAAACACACACTCACATACATACATACAAGTACATATATTTCAACTTTGTTTGACTCTCCTTTGTTTTAATATCTTAAAGTTTTATCCCGATAAATGGACAGAGTTTGAAAAGATATAGAAACATTTAGAATTTTGATTGTAAGTATATCTAATTTGCTTGAAAGATCATTATTTACATTGTAACATTTTCATGAATAGAGCAGAAAATGCCTTGGATACTGAATGCACCAGTAAAAAATACATTCCATTGCCTACCTGCCTAAGTTGAACTGACTCCGCTTCAAAGTCCACAGTTTCATATCTATTTGATGTGCCATTTATGTCTAGATCCACCTGAAATTAGGAAACGAAATCATCATTCAAACAATCAAATTATCATACTACTGCACAAAATAAATTAGTGAGCCCTGTTACAGTGACTGACAGATTTAACTTTTACTAATAATTTTGCTAATTAAGTTCTCGCATCCTGTCATGGTACGTACATACGTTTTTACGTGCAACTGAAGGAAAAGAAAAGCATGTTAGTCATAAAATTATAGATTCCCCCCTTCCAGTATTATTTTAATCTGTATGTATATACATGTGGGTGTGGATGGATAGATTGATGGATGGATGGATGTGTGGGTGGGTGGATGGGTGGGTGAATGGGATGGATAGATGGATGGAGGGGTGGGTGGATGGGTGGGTATGTGGATGGATGGATGAGTAGGTGGATGGATGGATGGAAAAATGGATGAATGGATGGATGG
>JBCEWB010685742.1:0-17302 GCA_039654565.1 Peronia peronii | reverse complement strand
ATCATCAAAAGGCCTCTCATTAAGCAGTGAGCTGGATTCTGTGGCATATATTATGGAAATCTGTCCGAGAAGGTTCTAAGCACCGCCAGGGTGGCCTATGGACGGTAAATGTCAGCCTCAATTGTGGGTACAGCAGGAGGTAGGGGAACAATTAGCTGCCGAGGTCTGCAGGCCTGGCGGGCCGGGGATATGATTACCAAATGGCTGGGGCAAATTGCAGGCTCAGGCAAATAACAAGCGCCACTTTTGCCGATCGAAACGACGCCTGAGTGCAGCCAGGGCTAGCAAACTAAAACAACTAATAAACAACAAAAAGACGAGACCAAAGGAGACCAAAAAACGCCCAGAAATACGTGCGGCGGAGCCGTGGGTGATACAGTAGTTAAACAACGACAACATATTTTCAGAGGGGATAGGTGTCTGCTTCCGGGCGAAAACTACCCCGGTTCAAATCCTGTAAAGGGGAGGGGGAGATTATAGCCCGCTTGCTTTTCTAAAGTCTCAACGGTCTCCTGTCCCCATGGGTAGAGAAGTCCGATGTCTAGCCTTCTCAGATACAGGCCAATAGGGAAGCCCTGTGTGCACGTTCAAGAACCCTTGGCAGTTAATATTCGCATGAAGTGTAGGTGGAAAATTTTCCAAATTTCAAATTACTAATCACACTGGGCAGGCACTTAAAGCAGAGACAACCCTACTTTCTTAGAACTGAAAGGCTACATTTAACATATACATCTGACAACTAAAATTCAATTCGTATTGAGTTATTTCTGCTCGATCCAATGATCGGAAACACCTCCTTCAGTTAAAGATTAATCTAAAAGAAAATAAGGCATACATCGAACACTTGTTCTTGAACATACGGCTGATTCACAGATGTTGCTACCAGTTGTATTAGAATGAGCCAGGCCATGGCGTTTTGACATTGAAATATGCACAGGTGGGAGATCAGTATATGATGATGGCCACTTGAGCTCTGTACTTTTAGGCTAAACAATGTACTGACTGCTGGTTTTCATCTTTTATTTTTGCCTTTTTCTCAATCGATCCGGATTCCATTCTATAACATTATGAAGACCACAAGGGAAAAATGAGGTAGTCACAAAATACTAATTTTATGTAAAATGAATTTTAAAGACTTGAAAGTGTATGATTCTTGTTTAAGAAATATATTATTGTATTTTTTTTATTTATAGGACCTAGTATTACAGTCGTTTTTCGATAGAGGCAGACAGAAACTTCAGTAGGAGGGCTACTGGTGGCCCGTGGGGCAGATAACCACAAAAACCATATTTTGTGACTACTGTCATTTTCCCCCTGTGGTCTTCACATAGTTTTGTTGTTGTTTCATCTTTCGCTAAAGGAGAGAAAAAGACGCGGCCACGGAGGATCACGTCCAAACCCGGACCATACAAAAAAATCTTTCCGACTACGAAAAAAACATCTTCAGAAGATGTCCACACTTCCAGTCGTAAGACATATTACACACAAACCCTTTCTACCCGCACAAATACATATCAATTGGGGAATATCCCAGCAACACAAATGTGTTGAAACAATAGGGAAAAAAATGCACACACCTGCTTGTGGTAAAAAGATCTATAATCCATGGCGTAGTTGTTGGAGAAACGATGATTTCTGTGCGGCCTGGGAAAGTTTGGGGGTGGGCGACTCAAGTCAATCACACTCTGAGCCATAGTCAACTGTAGTTACTCCCAACCAACAGGGCTCAGGCCACCAATGACCAGCCAACTCCCCAAGATGCCGAGTTATAAGCTACGATAAAGTAGCCTTGTGTTTGCCAACAAAGAAAAGTATGGGCCCGATGTGTGGCGTTCGACTACGGACAAAGAAGGTAATCACTGACAAAAGCTCAGCTCCTCACACTTTGTGTTGCTGACTCAAAACTTTGCTTGCTTGCACACCCCCCCCCCCCCCTCCTTCCCTGCCCTATGTCAACAAACAAGCAAGACATAACCCTATTATTCAACCTGGATACAAAGCGGAATACACAAGACAGGTGTGCAAGTGAACAAGGCGATTTAATGACTCGGCCAGCAGTCACTTGGGTTGACAAAAAACTACTGACAACTTTTCGCAAATTTTGTCTATACCGACAGCCGCCGGCAGCCCAGCCTAACTCGCCCACTTTCTTTAACAAAATAGCTAAAATTTATACAATCCAACCTGTGAGCCAACATCGGTAAACAATGAATCTCCAGCAAGTCTTTGTGAGAACAGAAAAAAGCGAGGGGAAGCTATGTACAGGTAAATAATTGTGTCACATCTATACAGAAAAGGAGAGAAATCAACAAAATGAACAATATATGTATCTACATTAATATGAAAGGTTAGGACCTCAAACAACGACGACAACAACAACAACAACAACAACTGTGAACTTGAATCTTGCCGTCCTTGACTTCATCTTTTCAAACTACGTTGTCCATTACCCAGTGCAATACATGAAGGAATGAGTTGCTTTGCTTACCCTAATTCTGTTCATCTTCTCCAACGTGCCTGTGCTCTGTATTCTCCCGCTGTTCGACTGTCCACTAGAACACTGACCAACAGCACCTTTGTTCGACCACTCTGTGACCACTTGTTGCGTGGATCAGAAAGGTAAGCAAGCACAATAGCTGTGACCAACAGCCCCCTCTCCCTGCCCACCCCTCTCCTTGCTCATAGCGATACACGCTAGCACACACATACACAGGTACACATAACTGGAGGGATACAGGGAGGACTCCCCCCCCCCCCTCCCCTCCCTTCCTGTGACGGGGATGGGATGACGCAAACGATAAACGATTGCACAACTGGGCTGTGACTCAATGCAAGCTCCGATAAGCTAAGCCAACTCTTGCCCAAGCTGAAGTCACTCAAGTGGAACGTTCTCTCCTCTCCAATAGGCAAGTCTTTGTTAGGAACATACACACACACAGTGATAGCCTGCAGCCTCAGGTTCTGATACTCACACTACACAGCCTCACTGCTCTTACCACATTAGCTTAAGTCATTGTCTGCACTCTTAGATAGAGAGAAACAAGGCTTGTAATTTACACACGTCAACTGATGACTTCTATTGATTTAAAAATAATTCATTAAGACATAATTCTATAATTCTATGCTCATTTCTTAAAATGACATTGTCTGACAGATTGCTCTCATGTTCAAAATGAAATGAATTGCATTTTGCAGAAATCTGACTTACGTCACTATCGCAAAGAGGTGACTTTTTTTTTTTATTATTCAAAACTGTGGTCAAAGTTCCCTCGATGTGCTTGGCCCCTGTGACCGAGAGGTTGTCCAGGGCTTTACGATGTGGGAATGAAAAGTGTCGGTGTTCAAAGGAACAAATACATACAAAGACTAGTATTATTCGTGCAACTGACCACAAGCCAGTGGACAATGGCCAAAGATGCCCGAGGTTGTACATGCAATGTCTAGGCTTACAGATTATACACATTCAACCTAACGTTTTCAGCTCACACGGCAAATGGCATATCTACAATTTTTATTTATTTATTTATGATTTCGATAGCTGCTTATTGCACGTACCTTTCTGATAACCACAATCATACATTTTGACAGAGCTTTCAACTCCTGAATGCCATGCACTGACGTCGCACCTTGGCACAATGTAGCCGTAATCGTGATGACAAATCGTTCAGTAGAAAGCCCAGTATTCAATACCAACTACGCTGATGAGGTGAAGGATTAAGATCATGTCAGAAAATCAACAAACTGCATTTCTGTAGCGAAGACCTTACTTTACAATGAATACGTGACCACCACAACACCCAAATGTTATTCAGAAATTTGATGCCCTAAACAAAGCCAACAATCTCCTTCCTCCCCCTACCCCTACAGGACAAAGCTGAAGTGTATCAAAAGATCAACAAAGTACAGCCATTAGGCTTAGAACAAAAAAGAAACAAAAAATGTTTCCATAACAATGTATATTCGGGTTCAATAAATGACAGTAGATGTACTGGCCTACAGGACAAACTAAACCAAACATTTCGCTCTAGAATAATTGTATATCATATGACAACTTCTTCCTACAGGAAAGAGCAATGTGTGAGTGCTTAAACAACTGTAAGAGTTGGGGAGGGCCAGTTCATTTCTGTAAAGTTAAAGCCAGGTAGTGGCACATAATATCCTATCTTGCATAGATATACCATTCACGGTACCATTTGCACTCAAGGGTCCACATGCCATTCACACTCACAAATAAACTGTTTCTTTCTTGCTTTCAGGCCTAGGGGTGCTTGCGTGCGTGTGTACGTATCTGCGCGTGTGTGTGACTAGTGGGGAGAAGAAATCAGTGGTTCTTCTCTCTCCTCTCCCCCCCCCCCACCCCCTTTCCGGTCCCTTCCGCCGGCCATGAATAAATGGAGCGGTAATAGCTCCAATGAACATGTTGGGGAGGGGGGAGCAGGGAGGAGGAGATAGTGGTCAGCAATATCACACAGCCTGGGGGCGGGGTGGACGGGGGGTGAAAGGGGGGGGGGTGTAGGAAGAGAAATAAGTGACCGATGGACTCCAACCTCTAATCTGGGCTGACCACCGGAAAATGACCAGTCCCTTTCCTAATGAAATGTTAGGCTCAGCTCGATCACCGGTCACACTATGACACATCTCCGGACTTTGCAGCTCTCTCTCTCTCTGTCTCTCTCCCTCATCAATCCACAACCCCTCTATTATCTCCATGTTTAACCTTCTCCCCCCTTCACTCTCTCCCTGAGTGCTGCTGAAACTCCTGTCTTCTCTTAATTTCTTCTTCCGTCTTCAATGTGTGTGCGTACGTTCTCTATTCATTGCTACCAACCTACCTATCTGCCTACCTACCTACCTAATACCTATCTACATACCTACCTACCAACCTATCTATCTGCCCACCTACCTATCTCTCTTTTATGTCTGTCCGTCAGTCTGTTTCATCTAAGACAACTCTCTCTCCATCCCTATTCCTTCCCGCCCCCCCCCCCCCCCCCAAACAAAAAACAAAAAACAAAAAAAAACTATATGCTGCAGTTCGAAGCATTCTAATCTAGTGACTGTATTTGTTATCAGAATGGATGTATTATTTTTTTTTACAGTAGATCTAGAAGTGTCAAGGGGCTGATTTATTGAAAGACTCATTGATCATACAGTTTATCAGAGTTCCCTACTTAGAAGCACACAGTGTAGCAACCTGGTGTTTCATATCTTATCACTTAAAATCATATGATATGATCATTCCTAAATCATGATTTTTAAAGTCTTCATAGATATCCTGGCACTCCAGCAATTTCTACCAGTACTTTTAAATAGAATTCTAGTAGCCTATTTGATATATCCCTGTTTCTTCACAATCGTTGACATATCATCTCTATTTCGTGTAAAATTTTGTTTTTGTTAGGTTTTCAGCCTCGGTGGGGAGCTACCTCAGTCATTCATGCGATTTGAAACTTGTCCTTCCCCATAGTATTTGAGATATTATCTCTTATACTTTAGAAGGTTGCAATTTTCCTTTTCCACTCAACTGTATTCTACACTCGTTGTGTATATCAATCATGTAGAAATAGTATAACATTATTTTAACTAAGCAAGCTTGTCTTTGTTCTTGACAGCCAATAGTTGTCCTTTTGCCATTATTTGGCATATTTAATGACAGGAAGAATAGCTAACAGCCTGCCAAAAAGTAAACTTCAATGTGTTAGCAGAAATGGCTGGAATGTCAATGATGACTGACTGAAGTTATGTGAAAGAACAAAAATACATTGATAGATCTGTAAGATGAGTGGCATATCACAACACTGTATGCTGCTTGGGGAGGATTTTCAGTGCAAGGTCTAATGAGTGGATCTGTCAGCAAATCAGCCCTGTAACATTAGGAGTGTTAATCAGGAGTGGACACAGGAATGAACTTCAAAGATGTGAAATCATTTCAATATTTGCATTAGCCTTATGGTGATGCAACCCACCCTCAACAGTATTGTGATTTTGAGGACAGGTTGTAAAATCACAGCTTGGAGTTTGCATCCCCATTAATTAAGCATTTTCAGACTTGTTCTCAGTAAGGTTATGATCTTAGTTTGAAGTTTGCATTCTTACTGGGGAATACAGACAATTAGATTTGTTCACAGTAGGATTGTCTGTCTGAGACAGGCCATAAAATTAAAGCATGCCCTTCTTGTCTTACATATCCACTTTTGCTTGAGCAGCTCTAAATATCCGTTTTGCTCTAGGATGATGGCATAAATCGTACAGCATTTTTGATACACTGAGAAAAATGCCTTAAATGGTTTATACCACAAGTTATTTGATGAGATGTATCATGATTCTATTAACGATAATCATTATGTTGGAACATGTCTTTTAATGATATCATCTGACAGCTCACATGCTCAGAAATGCCATGAGACAGTTGTATTTTGATATAAGTCTGACCTAAACCATTGTCTCAGAGCAATGACAATATAAACATATCCTATAACACCCAGCATAGTTCTCATGCTGATTATTCTCTTCAAGTTCAGCTATTTCTTGCTGAATTATTCTGTCAAGTTGAGAAAATAGCATCAAACTTTTCATTATACATATAATCACAAAGTAAATGGTTGCCCTCATGGTCATTGTTTAAGCCAAGCATTGAAATATTTTTCACATAATACATTTGTAATATATTTAAACGCTTTGTGGGTGTCACAGAACTAATTCTTGACTTTTCACATTTATGCTTTCTTTAATTCAAACTTATTTGTTCAGACGCTACCAGTATGGCAATATGAGCTCTCTGAAACTAGATCTAGTTGTAAACTCTATAGCATCAGATAGATTGGAAAAGGGCAAACTTTTTGTTTTCAATTTTTTTTTTTAATCTGAATTTTTCAGATGTAAGCATGGTCACTGTAAGGACTTACAATGTATTTGTGAGGATGGCTGGTCAGGAATGCTCTGTGAAACCGCTTGCAATCTGAGTTGCATCCATGGAAAATGTCTCTTCATCAATGGAAAAGCCAGATGTAACTGTGAGCACGACTATGAGGGCGACAAATGTGACAGACTGATTCCAGATCCTGAAGGTCTGATTTCTTACTCTTTTCTGTGCCCATGTAACATATTTGATGTTGCTTAGGAATGGCTTGAAAAGATAAAAACATATTGTTAAATGTTTTGCCATTATGAAAACATGATTTCAGAGAACAGATATTTAATGCAGACCAATATTGAGTCAGCACAAATGTTAACATTATAAATATAAAGATCTAGACATGCACTAATTCAGTTCTGTCTTAAGACAGTGCTGTCGGTATGTTTTAAAGCTGCTCTGGGTGTTAGAGGATTAAGGTGCTGCTAACTCAGGCAGAGTTCCACAAAGTGAATAAAGGTGTTGATTACTGCGAGGCAGAACAAAATCTACAAAATGCTCTCAGAATTGAATGTTTGCCATTCTGTATACTGATGGTTCCTGTGATTCTTTCTTGCAGAGAAAGTGCGGCTGATGTATGGACTCCTAGCTGGAGCTCTGAGTTTGACTCTGCTAGTGGCAGTGACCGTCCCTTATATTCTATGGCGAATGCGAAACATTCTCATCCTCAAGCTTATCTATCATTTCAAGGAATATGAAGACAAAGGTAAGCCGGCCCTTTTGGATTAGCCAATAACCCTAAAAGTGTCTGTATCAGTCAAGATTTGTAGAGGTTTCCATCTCAACAAACAAGGCATATATTGTCATTTAAACAGTGAATACATTGTCCATGTGTGCATTAAATCTGCTGAATTGCGCTAATCAGTGGTCAGTGGATTTATTATTATTTAAAGTGTGAGTGCACATAGTTTTGTTCAAGAAATAACAGTTTAAACATTATGATAATATAAGACAAATATTCCCTACTATAGTGTTTGTTTTCAGGAAAATAATTCAGATACAGAGTATAAAGAAAGAATCTTTGACCAGATCGACCCCTTTGTTCTTTTAGGGTTAAGAATGCTGAGCACAGACTTGAAGCTTCACTGGGTAGAATAGCTTTCCATTGTCCTTGTTTAATGGCTGTTCACCACTATTCCTTTAGTTTCTTGCCGATCCACCTCCACCGAGTCCACTGGGGTCAAAAGGTCAGTCATGCCCAAGTGCCTGCACATACTATAGCAAACTTGTGTGGTGAAAGTTGCTGCTTTTTGAAAAGGATTATAGAGTGGACAGAATTGCTCTGCATCAAAAATCAGCTAACTAACGAAAAGATAAAATCTTTGATGTTTAACTGGTATGTTTTATTTCTGTATATAATGTTGTGTAGAGCAGTGTTACATCATCAAAACTGACAAAAATAGGCATTGCTATATCCTTACGTGAAGTCTTAAATGGACAATATCCATCAGTAAAGTCAACAGAATTCTTTTAAAATTTCATATTTATAAGTAGAAACATTACTCTTTAATTCCTCTCAATGTGGGAATGCTGTCTGCTTTACCAGAGTGCAGGTTTCAAATATCCAAGTAGCTGAATTCCATACATGTACACTGGCCCACCCACAGTGGACAGGGTTGGGTAGGGCCATGGCACATCGCCTGAGTGCCCACAGATGAAGTATTGCATAATCTCAGTAGTATGAGGACAAAATCGAACATAACTCAGCTTCTAAAACTGAAGTCATAAAGCGAGTTTTACACAGTGGAACAATGAAAATACTAATTTTTCGAAACCAAATTTAGAAAATTTTATCGGCAGACAAAAGGATCTTTGATAAAAAATGCTATGGATTTACACTGAGTTTAGAGACAATACTATGTAGTTTTAAATCATATCGTGCGAAATAATCCAAATGAAAACATGAACAAAACTTATATGGCTGAACATACAGAAAATATGAGAATCTCAAGCTGGCCACAAAATGATTTTAGTTGCACTGGATACTACAGACTAATGGGATAAAAACAGGTGATATCACAGCAAGGAATAACCAGTCATGTGGGAAATTCATATGGAGGGGAGTCCCCCGTGGCTGTCACTTTGACTGCTGATTTATGATTCGGGTGGCGGGCAACTAAAGAAATGCTCTAAGGCTGGTTTGAGCAGCCGTGATTTACAATCGATGTCAATGTAATTATTGCAACTGTACTGTGATCCCCAGAATTAACAGTAAAAAAAATAGTACAATTGCTAGAATTGATGTAAAAGAAAATAATAATTAGTATCACTGAAAGAGTTGAATTTTGGCTGCCTCTTATGAAATGCTTGGAACTGAATTCTAGTCAGATTTGGTGGTTAAAAAGAATTAAAAGCTTGACTATACATTGGGTCATCCTCAGGGCATGATTGTAACTTCTTACCTATGAAATAAATTTTCCACAAGTTTTCTGGGTTTCCAGTTGGCATTAACAAAGTTATACTTTTTCTGTATTTTTATTATATCATCACCGCTGTGCAAATCATGTCATTAAAAGGGATATATGTCAATAAAATTATGTAATGATTCAATAGAACCATAATGGCATAACTTATTACATGACATGGTCTACAGAAAATTTGTTCTCAATGTCTTGGAAGTGCTGAAAATGACTGGTACCATTAATGTAGAGCACTGACAATGTTATGAATTACATTTATATATGGATACCATCATCCCTTCCCTGTTGTCAGCCTCTGGTTGTCTTAAGGCAGCTCTTCTGATCAGGTGGTATTTAATGTTGACTTATATGTTCACCACTCACTATTCGCTTCTGTTGCAGATGGCAAGCAGTATGATGCATACATTTCAATGACAGCTACACCTAAAGCAGAGAGCTTTGTGTACAAATCGCTAAGTCCCAAGTTGCAAGACTTGGGTTTTAAATTGTTTCTCCATGCAAGGGACTGTCCTGTTGGTGAAGGTATGTTTAGCAGTCAGCATTTTGTGATCCAAAGCAGTAATCAAGATATTACATGCAATGTGTTCAATCGTGTTAAAAAATTAAGGGGAGAAAGAAAAAAGCAGTAGCATGCTGTTCATACAAAATGACTTTGTTGTAATAGCACATGACAAGAACATATTGTTGCACATTTTTATTCATTCATATTGATGACAATGAACACATATGTACAATAGGTAATAAAATCAGATAGATAAGCATCATAATTTGTCTGTCCTAATGTGATCTCTGTTTACTGCAATGCATGAAAAAGGATCGCTATAAAAATACTTGGGGAAACTGGGCAAGTCCCAAATGATTAAATGTGAAAACTGTTCTATATTTTATATAGACTAGGATTACACGATGCTGTAATAATGAAGTGGCATAATATTTAGCACATGCTGATCATTTATTCAATTAATTCAGTTTGAAACATAGATGATAATAGAAAAACCATAACACTGGGATTGAGTGGATGCATTGGGAATTACAGAGCAGTTGCAGGCTTGTATTTTCACAGCCTGTCAGTGCCGGAAAGTTCATGTTTCTGTTTCCTGTAGATCAGTGCATTAGTTCATAATCATGTAATCATAATCTTTTTTGTGACTACCTAAGAGCCTATGTATCTTGTTAGTCATAAGCCTTTATTTTTAAACAAAAATTGTTTACTGGAGCCCTTTTCTGTATGTCATTTGAACTATAATGTCTTTGTTTATCTAAATAGTGTGTTGTTATCTGTCTTGATCATGTGAGGAATAGATATTTAAAATATAGAGTTCAATTTTTTTGCAAATTATGTTATAAAATGTCATAATCTTACCTTAGGAGTATTTTCTAAAATAGTTTGCGAGGTGTCTGAATAAACTCTATTCACATAGCTGTGGGAAAAGCTCATTCTATATTGTTGATCTTGTTTCTGGGTCAATAGACAATGCATTTATTGTCAGTTGAAAAATGCACAAATTTACTGTATATTTCACTAAGACTGAAAGGTATGCAGCTTTCTTGTATTGTTCATGTACACTTCATATTTTCTACAGTGTTGAGTGAGGCAATACTGGATGCTCTCACACAGAGTCGTCGCACTATCATGATTGTCACACCTGATTACGTCAGCAATGAATGGAGTCGATTTGAATATCTGCTGGCCCAGCATGAAACACTCAAGCTACATCAGAAGATCATACCTATTATCCTGGAGGACGTTGATCAGGTATGTTGTAATATATAGAGCAAAGAGCAAATAGATGTGGTATTTCTCAAGACTAGGAATAACAATGACAAGTGCATCCATTAACCCTTTGAACCCTGTTCACTGGTGCCTGAAAAACACCTGTCCCTGGTCTTCTGGCCGAGAATGCAGATTTCTCGTTTCACATTGAACATCTTTTGTAAAGACAAGCCTTTAACGCGATCATGGGTGCCGATACCTGTAATCACCATAGTCCTATATGTCCTTGCCTCAACATAGCCTATTAGATCTATTTTTAACTGTAGTGGAGGCGTAGGACAGGAGTAAGTGTGTCAGCCCGGTCTACCAGGCTGTGGGGTATTTGACACCGGAAAATCTGCCCGATGTACCGGGCTGTAGGGTTCAAAGGGTTAACTAAAGCAGTATGGAATAAAGAAAAAAGTAGTTATAATAAATCAACCATATTGATAGTTTAAGAATAAATGCCAATTAAGTCAAAGGAATATGTTGATAGATAGGGGATGAAGAACAGATGCAGTAAAGGAAGACTATTGTCATAAGCAGTTGTCATATATGTCAATAGATATAGAATAATATAGAATAGGCAATTGAGAGGATATGGTGATAGATAACAAGAAATGAATAAAAAAGACAGCAAACAGTTGTTTCGAACGTCGATGAAGGTGAGGTGAAAAATGATAGTTTTAAGCAATTGGTGAGATATGATAATAGAACAAAATAAAGAAATAATATAATAAACATTTGAGTATTATGTTGACAAATAAGTATAAAGAACAAAATTTGGCAAGCTGGTGTTGGTAAAGATTTTCATAGGAAGATTATTGCTTAGTAATTATTCCTTTCATTTTTGTCACAGAAACATGTTAGCATGGACAAGAGCTTGAAGCACATCCTTGACTCCATCAAATGCCTGCGTTTCCCACAAACACAGTCAGAGACCCTCTCTCGACTGACTTCCATCAGCATCAGTGTTGGGGATGAAATTATCAGCCCAACTAATTCAGAATCTCCACTAGCTGCCTCCCCATCTAAAGAAGCCAAAAAGTATGAGAAAAAGATGGAGAAATTTTGGAAACGTCTGGAACTGACCATGCCCAAGAAGAAAAAAGAAGAAAATCAGTCTAAGTCATCACAAACATCCTTGAATGCTCCCGTAACAACAACAAAACCTGAGGAAAAATCATTGAAAATAGAGAGTGTTTTGCCAAGGTCAGATGATGTCAAATTGTCTTCCTTTGACTTTATGGAACAGAACAATCCAAAAAACAATTCTTTTAATATAACAGACAATTATCTTAATATTGACATTGCGGATGTTTTCCGAAAGGATCAGCAAATGAAACCAGAAAAACGTGAGCCATGGAATCATTCAGAAGTATCCAAGCATTCAAAAGGTATTGAATTTTATGAAATTCAGTTGGAAGCGGATGTTTAATAAATACAGACATTATAATAATTGTCCTCATCCTAATGTTATAAGAGGGGGCACTGTTTGAGAGGTTGGATATCTGTCTCTAGGTGAACGTGTCACAAATTCATATAGTGCTGGATAAATGGGAATGATTTTTTTCTCAATGATTCAGTGATGAATGGCCTGTAGGGTGGGAAGCCTGATGTCTAACCTTCTCAGATAATGGCAGAAAGATTTTGGGGGTCCATTCCTGCTTGTACATGAAACATATTAAACATTCTTAGCAGTTAAAAACTGGATAAGCAGGTGGACAAATTTTCCAAAATCTCAACAAATTCTATGCTACAGTTTTCTTCTGTCCAAAGTGGGCATGCATGTAAAGTTAAAGCTGAGATAGTCCTAGCCCTAGGATTGAGAGGCTGGGTACAGAAAAAAAAAAGAAAGAAAAGAAAGACAGAAAAAGGAATGTTAATCAGGTAGAAGCAAAAGAATACTAGGCTGATGATAACAAAGAGGCAAGCTGGACTTGTGGAATTATATGCAATAGAAAATGTAGCCAGTATATTAAAGACAGGAGAACTTCAGTCTGGAGAATGCCAAGATCACAGTGTCCTTGAAGCAGAGGACCACTTGGTGATCATGATGGTGTTGATGTCAACCAAGTATGGAATAAACTCTTGTTTTCTTGATTCTGTCAAGGGGAAGGAAGGATCTGTTTTAAATACTCAGAATGTCAGGCAGTCTGGACCGCTATGTTATTATATTGTTTTAACTTCATTGTTCTGTGTTTGCATGAAGGGGAATGGGTGAAAAGAAAAACTGGTTGAGAGTAGTTAGAAGGGGTTGTTCCACTCCAGCCCCAATTACTTTCCTTTGCCAAATATAAAAGTTATTGAGCAAACTTTTTTTGTTGTTTGAAATGTTTATCATGGAAAATTGTTGACAAAATTATTAGGATAAGAAGAAAACATTTCGTGGCTTTTTCAGAATTTTTCAAGGTACAGATTTTATTCTAAAAGCATGAGAGTGGTTTTTTTCATTCTTTAATATGTTTATTCAACATCCTTTATGTCTAATGAAAGGAAATTAGTGAAAAACCAATCTTATTATCATCTACAAAAAAATTCACGTTCTCACTGCCACATTTCTTTCTCCATTAATTTTACAAAATATGTATTTATGATAAGATGCAGAAGATGAGGTAGACATTACATATCCTCATAATGAAATCCCTTTCAGAGCTGATGGTATATAATACTAAGTAAGATATATTATTCACATGCATCAGCAGAATTTTTATATACTAGTGGTCTCCACCTTAAAACCCAGTCACTGGGAGACAAAAAAAGCGGGCTCTTAGACGGATAGGTTCTTAGGCAGATTGAAAAATTGTGCAACTTATCTGACCACAGATTGTCTTCTCTACTATGATTAGTTGATCGTTACTGTTAGTTAAAGATTTATCTATGTGAATAACTACAGCCCTCTTCCCTTTGTATGTGTATAATTAGATCTAACAATTTCTGATCTTTTTTTTAGCGTATAATTACCTCAATACCGCCCAGCGTTTAGACATCGAGTGAGTTTTCACATAGTGGTATCATTGTTGAAAACATGATATTGCTGTGCTACCCTATGGATAATCGCACAAGTGACTCAAGTGTTTACAGATCGACCAAAGTAGCAAAACAACTGACCAGTCAGGAGGCTAAACTTACTCCTCCTTATCCACAGAGTCAATCACAAGTGCTGTCCCATGTGCTGTCAAACAAAGATATGGTTACGGGGTGGTCCACAATGTGACCTGATTATGCAGTCATACATCAACCATCATTTCCTCTCCTTTGTTTACCTGTTCTCTCCATCCCTGTCCCCATTTTACTGCACATTTAGCACTGTGCGTTTCTCTCAAGTGGACAGTATGATGTGAAATTACACCATAAGTACTCGCATGTCTTGGCATGACACTGGGCTCTTAGGCAGATTTTTTATTTGGGAGGGGTTCTTAGAGGGGTAAATTATAGAGAAAAATTCTGTTTCGAAGCTGAGGGGGTTCTTAGGTGGACCGGGCTCTTAGGCGGAGGGTTCTTAGGTGGTGACTACTGTAGTAAAATATCATGAATAGCATCAGAACAATTCAGATTTAAGAATTACCATAGCTTGATCACCTGTGGAGGAAGTGAATATTCGTAGCTTTCTGAAGTTAAATCATTGCCATTGCTAAGTATAACAAATGTCCACTTCTCTCAGAGAATTATGTCAGATGTATCATATTTAATTTCCATACATGATATTCATTTAGATAAAAAGAAATCAGCCATTGTTTTTGTTTTCCTCAATCAGCTCATGAGAAGCTTGTGTAAAAATCCTAGATTTATGGCTGTCATATACATTATCCTTCTCATAGTTTTATCACCATTCCATTATAGATGTTCTAAATTATATAGGGAGAATTTGTTTGTTTTGTTATTTTGAATATGAAAGTCAATGAAAGAATAACAAACCCTTTGTCTCAGCCTCTGCAGAAATGAAATGTGCCAAAAAGGAAAAAAAAAACAAAACAAAGTTTATTCACACAGCTTCAAATCATTCTGATTTCCTTTTCCTTGTGGCTGATTCAGCCCAAAACTCTAGAGGATTGAAATGCTCATGATTTAAGAATGTCTTAGAGTTTTATAATCCAATTTTAG
This sequence comes from Peronia peronii, assembly GCA_039654565.1. Classification (NCBI taxonomy): domain Eukaryota; kingdom Metazoa; phylum Mollusca; class Gastropoda; order Systellommatophora; family Onchidiidae; genus Peronia; species Peronia peronii. The sequence goes on along the minus strand of JBCEWB010685742.1, from coordinate 2,112 downwards.
CAGATGCTGCTAGACCTATTCAGGATATATTATTAGCAGTGCTAGTAGTTGGACTCATGAGAAAGAAGCCTAAGACTGTGTGCACCAATGAGATTATCATGACAGCAGTGCAGTCAGTACAAGGTTTAAAAAATCTCCCTGATTCAAATTATGTTAGAGACTTTAAGTTCTGGTTTCCTTAAAAAAATATACATTTTTATGACCTGAAAATACTCAATCGGAGATTCAGTTTGCTCTTTCATTTACAACATATTGCACAAAATGTTTTAGACAGTGTATTTATTCAACTTTCCTGTAGTGTTAGTGACATGTATTTATGTTAGATGTGAGGTATACGGTTTGACTTATTTGTGTTCAGGTTGTTTTGTTTTTTTTAATTCCATGCTTGCTAAAGTTTTCTTTTTATTATTTTATTACTTTTCTAAGTTAACTGAGGCCTGAAACTGATGCCTACTGGTTATGTTTCATATAATTATTTCACTGCTTTCCGGCACTGTTTCACTTATGCCCTCTGATTTTCCCTTTCAAAATTCCTTGCATTTACATGTTTGGAAAAAGATCACTTGACATGACAATTTCAGAGTGGATTTTGGTTCCAGCAGATCCAGGGAGATCAACATCTTCTGCTTGGAAAACAGTGAGCTATCAGTAGTACACAATCATGAGTCATAACATTTTTATCTTTTGAACTTTTAAACTGAAATTTTCCTCTACGAGCCAGTGGACTAAAGAGTGTAAGCCACTGAGGGAAAACAGAAGAAGAATAGGGAAAGGTCCAAAGTAAGTATTTCACTATCATATTGGAGAGAAAATTGAAAGGCCAATATTTCCTATGTTTTCAGTTGCAGTCTGGCCCATTTCTGGTCACAGAAAGGAATTTTAAAACACTAAAAAAGATGGAGTCCATAAAGTAAAATGTTTTGTTACAGCTTTTATTAATTACTTGTCAATCTCTTGTATTTTATAATACAAATTTTCATTTCTTTCATTGAAAAAAAAATGTTTATTTGCATACTATTACTTCATCACGTTTTGGGGGGAAGAGGTTTACATTCTTCATTTCAGTAGTCTTAAATTTAGATCTGTGTCATGTTGAAGTTGAATGTCTTAACTATTTCGGACAAATGTATCAAAACATGGTGAATACATATGTGAAAATGGGAATGATAGAGTGTTGCGGTACATCAAAATATTACTGTTACCTTGTTACTTGTATTTCATGAATGCACCATTTTTGTTGTTATCTAATAAATATCAAGTTTATAGTCTCCTATATCAGGAACTTGGCTGTAAAAATTCCATATCACTTCATTGGACCATAGCACTTCAGCTGAGGCCTCTGGAAGGCTGCTTTAGTGTTGTTGTCTCCATTCAGTTATGCCACAACAAGAATAGTTTTTTAAAAAAATGTCTGTACATATATATATATATATATATAATATACATGTATTTTGTGAGATATGTACATATATATATATATATATATATAATAAAGGGCATTTATATAGTGCCTCACCCTCGGAGGGGTCGAAGCGCTTTACAGAACCACAATGTTTTACAGCCACACAGAAATATGCCTCAGAACAAACAGGAGCAACAACATACATACATAGATAACATGGTATATAGACATGATTCGAGACATACTCATATACATAATCATATAATGCAACTCAAATACATACCTAAGTTTGTATACATGACTGACAACCATCTCCCGTGAGAAGCTTGAAAACATTACTCGGACAGATGCTTGTTGAACAAGTATGTTTTTAATTACCGTTTAAAAAAATCTAGGCTTGAACAGTTGTGAATGCACACAAGCAGTGCATTCCAGATTAAAGACCCTGCATATGAAGATGCCCTATCCCCATATTTTTTCATATGGGAACGAGAAATAGAGAGGTGGTTAAGACTCTTTGATCTCAAGTTTCCGGACGGTACATAAGGGCATAGTAGATCTATATATATATATACATATTGCGGAAGAAAAGCCACGGCCTTCATGGAAGATTTTTTAAATATAGCCCTGCGACTTAAAGGGGTAGTGCAACGTCACAGACACCCTATACTATTTGTTGTAAAATAATAAACTTCTAGTAGCCAAAAACA
>JBCEWB010685741.1:18244-34927 GCA_039654565.1 Peronia peronii | reverse complement strand
ATAGATAGATAGATAGATAGATAGATAGATAGATAGATAGATAGATAGATAGATAGATAGATAGACAAACAGACAGAGAAAGAAAAAGGGAGACAGAATCCACAAGAATGATTTCATTGAAACCACGATGCCAGAACACAGCAGACAGGAGAATGAAAAAAAAAAAAAAAAGTTGTGGAGGAGACAGAGACATGCATACATAATAGCTCAATAAGACCAAGCCTATGGAAAAACTCGCATGTCCCATATGGTCCACTGTCACGAGTTCAAATTAAAATGTCAACACTCATTCAATTACTGAAAAGGATGTCATTGCATGACTTCCGCCGTCCCCTTGCTGAGCCTTAGCCAAATAACTCAAAGGCAATGAGAAAAAGAGAGAAAATATGGTCAGATGGAGGTCACAGAGTAGGAAACCACCGGCTGGGAGAGAAAAGGGATTAGGCAGTCCGGCGAGGTAGGACAGACCGACAGAAAGAAAGAGAGAGGAATAGAGAACGTGAAAAAGAAACAACGAAATAAAGGGGAAAAAAGACGGAAAGGTAGGAAGAATGAAGTAAAGAAAAAAAGAAAGAATAAAAAAGGAAGAATATAAGAATGAATGAAAAAAGAAGAAGAGGGTGGAGGAGAGGGATGTGAGGAGACCGTGGAGATAAAATAAACGAGGAGAGGGGAAGAGAGGATGAGTTAAAAGAGAGAAAAATAATTATTATATTCTAACAGTCCGACATCACAAAGCTCTCTTTGCAAATTATTCTACGGGTAAGGAGAGCGAAAATGAATGCCCTGGACAAGAGAGAACCAACAAGGTTCGAAAGTTTGGCCAGTGATACCAACTTCGTCAATTTCTACCATATCCAGTTTTTCATCTTGTTATTTGCTTCTTGTTGGTGTCTTTGCTTCGTTACCGGTAGGTACTCGTCTTATCTTTTAAGACATTGTTATAAAATGAGAAAAAAAGGATTTCAATGACAATTGTTGCAGATCTCAGAGACTGTTGTATCAAGGTAGTTTTCATGGATTTAAAGGGTAAGAGTTAAATTAAAATGTCAGTCTGTAAAAATGCACGATACCCCCATAAGATAATGCGGAATAACACATTTTTGAAAGAATGAGAGGAGAAAAAGGAATGTAAGGAAGGATGGAAGGAGAGGGTAAAGCAAGACTCTTTGTTTGCTCACATAACATGAAAAAAAAAAAACCATGCAAATCAGCTTTCTGCATAATGAATGAAATTGAAATAAATAATTCAGATTTTATTCTCATGGGTGCTGAAAGCTGTTTGCTTTAGGGCAATCCTGTTCGCGGTGGACAGGGGACAGCCCACAGGCCTCTTACACAATACGATGGAGCATGTTTGAATCCCAAGAGAACAAAAGAGAATGGAATCTCTTTTGATGGACTCCCTAACTTTAGTGGTCTAGTGGCTCCACGGTTTCATGAGATGAGAAATCAGATATCTAGCATCCTGTGCAAAATAAACGGGAGAAAGTGTGTATGCCTTAAGTACGACAGAAAATCTTCAGCGGCTTAAAAAATCTATTAAGAATTAGTAGACAGGTTGCAAATTTCTAACACAGCAATACATCTTTGTCTGAAAAAGAGATAAGGGTCGACAGTTTCAACGACCGTTTGGGGACCGAAGAAATTCATGAATGGAAATTGGGCTCTCGCTCTCTTCCCCTCTCTCTCTCTCTCTTTCTCTGTATTTCTCTTTCTCTCTCTCTTCTCTTCTTTTCTCTTTCCTGCTCCTCTCTTTCTTAAAACATTTCGATGTACCTCATCCCGTGAGACATAAGGAAAGAACTTTAGTGCTGAATAGTTCGGGCACACTGATAAACATTATGTACGCATTGACATAATATTGTGCTTCTGTGCAAAAATAAAGACAGACAAAGAGCAAAGAAGGAGAAAGAAAAAGAGATGACGAAGAGAAGCAGGAAAGGAGATAAGCAGACAGATAGAAAAAAGAAGAGAGAGAGAGAGAGAGAGCAAAAGAGAGCAAAAGAACTACTAGGCTTGAGAAAACTATGGAGAAAGTGAAACTTGAGACTACCCTTATCTGTGACATCCTTTCCTCTCCACAATCACTACAGGCAATTATCTGTGAACGGCCGAGCCGAGCCTTCTGAAGAAAAATAAACTTTTCTAATTATTTCTTCCTGGGCAGCACAAACACTATGTCTGCTGAGGGCCAAAGACACGATTTGAGGAAATGCACGCGTCATGATGATCATCATTACTGTTTGACCCTAACAGTGCCGAAGGCTAACCTAATACCAATATTCGCTTATGATACCATACATATGAAGTATATTCCAAACAGTATACAACACAGGACAGTGACAAAGTTCTCATCTCTTATTGCCATTTAAAACCTAAACTGACTTTTCTTGAACAACCATCAAGACATTAAAACTAACACCACAGTGATCTCTTCTGACAGGCATCAGCATAAATTTTAATGTACTCTTTACTCTTTAAGGGCGGCAGAATTAATTTCCATTGTCTCTCTATCAAAGAGATTTCGTGAATTTTCCAGCTCTCTTGGCCCAACACCTGTTCAAAAACTGTTCTCTTCACTGGTTTTCAGTCACAAAGATCTTGTCATGTTTTGTAAAGATAACCGCCAACAAGGAGGTTTTGAAAGACGTAAAATAACCAAAGACCGAAATGTAGGACTTTTAAATAGCTTGGCCAGAGACTTGTTTGTTTGTTTGGGCACTTGCCAGAGACTAAGAATACTCATAATCTGTAAATCTTGCTCAACAATCGTGTGTAAGAAGTAATGTGTGATTTTGATATCTACTGATTGCCCTTTCTGCATACTTTAATCATTGTAAACATCTCGATACGGATGTTCATATCTGAATATCATTGATACTGTGTTTGGCGCAATGCACCACCATCGTGCTGACGCGCCGTTAAATAATAACCTAACTCATTTCAATAAACGGTCAGTGTTTATCCATTGCGCCTTCAATTTCATTTTACAGATGCTTTCATTCACTTCTAATTGTATCTGACAATCTTGACTTGAGAATGTTAAAAACGCACTGCCTGCTGAAGTTAACATGAGATGTAAACAAAGAATGAGGTTTCCTCACATGTAAAGACCAACATCTTCGCCTCACATGCAGCTGTCGAAAATGGGAGGGAACTGTGAGTGTGGACTAATGCGGTTGAGGACCAATGTGGATGTGCCCAAGGCTTGTGCAAAGTTTGGGTGAGTAGGGAGCTCTTGCTCCAAATCCCCCCCTCCCCCCCCCCTCCTCCCCTTAAAGGTCAAACTCGGCTCTGCGTGATACTGTTGTTACTATGCACGTGCATGTTTGCAGTCACGTGAATGGGTTTATTGCAGAAAGTTCGGTTCGGCTCGTGAACATTGAATGTAGAGAAAGGATGGAGAGAAGGGAGAGAAAGTGGAGGACGGGAGGGAGGTATGGAAAGAAGGGATAAAAAGAGAATACCAGAATGGAAGGAGGTGAGGCAGAGGAGGCCGAAGGAAGGAGAGGCCATTTGAAGATGGAAGAAAACAAAGAATGAGAGAAGGGTGAAGGCATCGCAGGAACGGAGGCAAGGAATGGGAAAGAGAAATGGATTACAGAGAGAGAGAGAGAGAGAGAGAGAGAAGGACGAGATGGGGGGGGGGGGGCAAGAAAAAGAAAGAAAGAAACATGCAGTAAGAATCACGGCAAAAGAGAGAGAGGAAAACACGTACAGTGAGACAGAGTGAAAGGTCTATCAAAATCCATACACTGCACAAACTCCCAAGCGGACGAAATCTCAATGTGCATGGAACAAAACATCAGTTGGGCCTCATGGCAGAAATGGGTTAGTGTGGACGAGCCTAGACAGAAAGAGCCCGAATACATTTTGTGCCACATAGGAATATATCCGCCAGCTTATTGAGCAGTAACCCGAAATGTAAGCTTTACTGCTGCACTGACTGTACACGCACGTATACAGATCCGGTGGTTTGTAACGTTGTCTCAGTGAGACTAATCTTTGGTAAGCCGTCTGGACCGCCTCATGTCGGCACGTCGGGGCCGACATTTGCCGACTGGCGTCAGGGATCCGGTGAGTCGTGTGACTCCAGTCACCCTGTTAGGGTCCTCCGTCAACATGTTTGATTGCGGGCAAGAAGCTACCGGAAGGTAGGGCTCTGGCTGCTGATCAGCCATGTGTTTGGCGGAACTAATCCGTCTCTTTCTCTCTCTTCCTCCCTCTCTTTCTCTTTCTATCTCTCCCTCCCTTTCTACCTACTCAAACTCTCTTGCCCTCTTTTTCTCTCTACTTTTAATTTCTATCGCTCTCTCACCCAGCTTCTCTCTCTCTGTAACTTCTCTTGCTCTCACTCTCTGTAGCTTTCTCTCGCTGACTTTAGCTTCTCTTATTCTCGCACTTTCTGTCTGTCCCTAAATGTTCGGCTCTCCTTCTAATGTTATAGCACGTTCTCATTCTCTGCAACTCTCTCGATCCCTCTCCCGTCTTGCTCTCTCACTCGTGTCTCTCTCTTTCTCTAGCTGTCTTTTAATTAAAATTCTTAACTTTTCTTCCTCTGATTCTCTCTTTAATCTCTCTCTTTCTCTCTCTTTAGTTTCTCTCTCTCTCTCTCTCTTTAGCTTCTCTCTCTCTCTCTCTCTCGCTCTCTCTCTCTCTCTTATGCGAGCTTGAGCGAACAGTTACAACTTTAGGCAAGGCTTGACGGGCGAAGCATCATTACATAATTAATAAAAGCAAACATTTTAATTATTATAAAGGATTATTCAAAAAGAATATCTTGACGTATTATTGCTTCAGATCTCAAGCATTGTTAGTCAGTGACCATTTGAAATTGGTGTTTTGTAAGTTTTGAATAGTTGCACAGGGACGCTGTGTGTAATCGCATCGATCTTCCGGCAACGTTCAGCTGTTTGTTTACCCAGTTGTTTGTTTACACTTCCAACATCTCCAGCATCGAATAGCAAAATTCCATCCGCTTCTCCTGTCGTCCTTGATAAGTGGCTGAACAAGGGGTAGTCTGTAAGGTTCCAAATGTAGACGTCTTCTTAGTACATGCCAAATAGTGGATTAAGGGATCCCAAGCTCATGGGCTAGCTCGATCTGTGGACTTCCGCTGGCTAATCTTAAACACAGTAGGATTTTCGCCACTTGTTCCTCCGAAACTCTGGTCGTCCTGGTCTTTTTCCTTCACACAGACACCCACTCTCTTGAAATTTTTGAAACCACCGTCGAATATTCTTAGGAGAGGGCAGATTAATGTCGAATCGCTTTCGAAAAGCGCGCTGCACCGTGACAACTGAATGTATTTTCGCGGAGTCTAGAACGCAGAACGCCTTTTGCTGAGGACTCGCCATTCCGACGGTAAACACACAATTAAACGTTGGCCGAAGAACAACGTGAGTACAACGCCCCTGTGGTAGCTTTTCAAAACTGAGAAAACTCCTCTTTCAAATGCTCACTGACTCATTCCATGACGATGCATGAGCAATGCGTCATGAAATCGGTTCATTCTTTTGAATAGCCCTGTACATTCCTGCACCTGGTAAGCAAGGTTAAAACATCTTGTATCATATGCCAAAAAAAGGTGCTGTTGAAATACAGGTAGTGTTCTACTAGGCTGCTTTTTTATATTAACGCTCTAGCACCCAAGCGAGAGTGCCGTTTTGGTGGTTGGTGTCCGCAAAAGAGCGTTTGGTTTGGTCAGATGGAAGGATGGGTGGATAGACAGACAGGCGGATTGACGGACAGTGAATGGACAGACGGACGGATGGATCGATGGATATAAGGTCGGACGGACGGATGGATAGATGGATGAATCGATGATTGGACGGATGGATGGATAGATGGATCTATGGATGGATGGATGGATAGATGGATGGATGTCGCATTGAATCAGTTTCCTTTGGTAAAATATTTCCTTTCATCCATACCAAGCCAACAAAATTTATGACCAGCGATTTCCTGGACAGCTTATTATATGGCTGTAATAAGTTTATTCACGTAAAGGACATTCATACGATAAATCATAACTGCCGTTGCAATCATACAAATCTCCATAAAGCCCTTGAAGAAAACAGAAAAAAATGTAGCCTCTCAGATGTCTTTTTGTGTTCGACATAAAAGTTATCCACACCAGGGCCAGAAATGCAAATTGCTTGAAATTATCCAGATGTCCAGCCACAATTTACATGCTAATCAGGGTTTTTTGTTGCTGTTTTCTTTCTCTTCCTATTCTGATGGTGTACCTATTAGCAGTGGAGGTATTGCTATATTGTGTAAAATTGTGTTTGTCCGTTACATAAAAACACGCGTTGATGTAAGGTGAAATGTAAAGTAATGTGGCATCGTGAGGCCTTGGGGGAGGATAAAAAAAAAAAATAAAGACAAAAAACAATGTTAACGATCGAAAGCGACAATGATTCTATTTCTTTCTTTTTTCTTTTTTTCTTTTTAACTCTGTAGATAACACAGTCATCTTCTGAACAATAATATAAAACACTGTATACTAAATAAATAAATAAAAAATAAAAAAAAGAAAAAGAGGGAAGAAAACACACACACAAACAAACAATGATGGCTACTGAATAGTTGCAAATGTTTCTTTTCGTGTATTTTCATTTTATCTGTCCACCGATACATCATCCATCAAATCATTAATATATCCATCTATCTATCAATCCAGCACGCCCATTCAACCACATTATACCATCTTTCCTTAAACCAAAAATACACTGATGTCATTTCCATTTACCTATCAATTCCATTCATCCGTTCCTCCATCTATCGATCGATAAGCCATCCATCCATCCATCCATCCATCCATCCATCCATCCATCCATCCATCCATCCATCCATCCATCCATCCATCCATTCATCTTTCCACCCACCCATCCATCCATCCATCTATCCAGCCACTCATCCATCCATCCGTCTATCCACTGGGCAGACCTCACAATCATCAGTGGTGGGATGAGATACAAACACACGGTCAAAGAGGCAATGATGGAAAAAGAAAGAGGACCCCACGAAAGAAACATTATTACAGAATGAGACACAATAACAGACAACGAGAAAACTTCAGCGTCCCGGAATATTAGAAAGCTGACCTTTCCTCCCAGACTAATGAGAACGTCAGCTTCCCGTCGCTTGGGCGGTGATCTATGTACCCTATCCATGATAACCCTGGGGGTAAAAAGTCTGGTTTACGGAAAGTCTGGGGAAACCTTAGCTTTGTGTGTATGATGAGGGCTAACATAAGGGCGGACGAAAGAATCGATGGAGGGATGGACTAACAGATGAATGGATGGATGAACAGATAAATGAATGAACGGGTAGGACGAATAGATGAGCATAGAGAACGACTAATGGCTGAGTGGATGGGTAGAGATAGACACACTTTGGACGCTGCTTTCTTCCACTTCTCTACCTCTCCTCAGAGGAAAAAAAAAGGGAAGGCATGAGAAAGGAGAAAGAAGAAAAAAAAAGGGGGGGGGGCATGCGACGGGAGAAAGAAGGAAGAAAAAAAGGGAGGGCATGAGAAAGAAGAAAGAAAGGGGGGGGGGAGAGGGGAGATGAAAAAGGGAGGGCATGAGAATAAGACAGAGACAGAGAGAGAGAGAGAGAAACAGAAAAAAAGAGAGGTTGAGGATTTTGTTGTTTGTCTGAAAGCTTCAGGCGGACATGGCTCCGTTTTTCATTAAAGGGTGGAGACAACATGACAGCATAACGGTATAAGACAGGCGTGGGCGTGAGGGAGCGATAGGAAGAGATAATGGGGGGGGGGGGGGGGGGGGGGGGGCTGAAAAGCACACACCTCCCCCCCCCCCCCCCCCCCCCCCCCCCCCCCCCCCCCCCCCCCCCCCCCCCCTAAAACAATAAGATATGCCGTGAGTGAGCACATGAATGTTAAGTCTATCACAATAGGTTGAGTCCATGTCTACATCGTATTAACTGCCGACACTATGACATCATGGTGGAAAATAACTAAGACTCATCATTATTCAAAAAAGAAAGAAGAAAAAATAAAGAGAGAGAAAGGAAAACAGAAATAAAAATTGAAAGAGAGAAAGAGAAAGAGAAAAAGAAAGGAAAAAAAAATAAACATTGAAAGAAAGACATAAGAAAAAAGCGTGTGAAATTTGATTCAACGTACAAGAACAGATCTCTGAATAAGTCGCCGAATGGGTAAATCATATCAAATGTGCACTTGAAAATATATAAAACCACAGATCCCACGTCTATAATTATGAAAGCCTCAAGCAGGCAATGCATTCTATACACCCACTTCGGTGGATGGAAAAAGGAGGGGGGGGGGGGGGGAGGGGAGAAAAACAGAGGGGGTATAGGATGGCGGGGATAATATGACGAAGAAATAATGCCGGTACTGATGTACTCTAGCAAAACGCTTTTTCCTGTCAAATTCCGCTTACAAAAATCGAGATTTGGTTTTGCGGCCTCTCATTTAACAACACACAGAGCTAGAGAACAGCTGCAATTCTTGCAGACTGAAGGGTTGCAACAGACTGTCTTTTCATAATTCTTGCGGAGAATATTGTCTATGGATAAGCGGAGGAATAAATACGTTGTGATGAAAACGGGCGTTTTGTCAAAGTACCTCAGCACACGAATACGTGGGAAAACTCTGGGCGTAGCTGTGACTTGTGGCCTTGTGTCCACCAGGATAGCGTTGCTTTGCCAATTAATCTTAATCAGACGCGGAAATTGCAAGTGACCGAGATGACGCGTAACAATATCCAGCTCCATACGAGCAGCAGGAAACAACAACAACAACAACAACAACAAAATGCTGCTATGATATGACATGGCGCCCTTATTACGATTATGCTTTGACACTCCAGTTCGGAAAACCATGGACATGCCTTAGAAGCTTACTCTTAAGACCATGCCAAAAGACTGCGTACAATATTTTATAAACATGTAATGCAAAAGTATAGTACAAGTACATTTACAATAATATATATATTTTCAGAATATGGGGCTTAATTAATAATAGTAGTTTGCCAACTGTTCACAGTAGTCTCTCAATTTAATCTGGTAGTGCTGGCACCTAAGGGCGACAACCAAAGAAATCCTGTATTCATACGGAGCAGACAAGGATCCAGGGTTAACTTTTAATGAGATAACTTCCCGCCGGAGGTTGAAAAGCGAAATATATACCGGATCCAGGAAATCCGTTCCCTCTGATCCACTTCGTTATAAATGCCAGCTCTTATCCATCTAGGTTTGAAAACATTAGCGGCTGGGGGCCACTTGAAATGTTTTAGAATAAATGAATTATTTCTTCATTCTGAGCCTGCTAATGCTTCCATCTTCTTTCTAACATTTGTGCTTGCGTGTGTGTTCGTCTGTTGTTAATATTATTGTGATACAAATAAATATAAGCTTCATAAAAGGTGGGAGGAAACGGTAAGGAAATTATTGCCATTTCATACGTGAAAATGACTACAGCCTTTTGATAAAGTGCACAGGTAACCTTAAACGTCAGATCGTTGAAATCCAGTTCAATTTGAAGTTAATGTTATCGCCACATTACGCCTGCGTTGCCTTGAACATAAAAAAAATATCAAGGAGCTGGAAATCCTAATACTTCAACAACGTTCTATTGATATTACTTCAAGTGTTAAATGTGTACCCGACTGTGGAAGGCTAAACTGACCGAGCATTTTGAGCAGACACGGCTGTGTAATGTAATGCATCATCCATTATCACACATTAGACGTATAAAAAGATGGGTTTTATTTATAACAACATGTATTTTATCGCTCGTCCTTCCAGGAACCTTCTCGCATTTCCAAAAGCCAGCAGAAGCCAAATAAGCCGATTAAAAAAAATAATAATAATAAATCCATAATACAAAGCCAGCTAAAAATACTTCGTTCTATGCGAGAGGTGGATGAAAAATTTGAAGCACACGCTACGCTGTCACATAGACTATGAAAGACATACTGTATGTTTTTCTTCGGTGTTTATTATCTGACAAATCTATTTGCCTATTTGTCTGACCGTCTGGATATATGAAACGATGAAAGGGTGGATAGACGGATAGATGAATGGATGGATAGATTAGATGGCTGGATGAATGGATGCATATATGGATGGATGGCTGGCTGGATGGATGGACGGCCGGACGGACAGAGAGACGGACGGACAGACGGATGGGCGGACGGATGGACGGAGAGATGGACGGACGAACAGACCGAAAGACAGAAGTATAGATGTGTAACAACAAAAAATGGCAACCTTGATTTTTAATATATTATGTTTTTATCATTCAACACATCTGTCTTTATTTATATGGCACGTGTAATGGCTTTACAAGAACTCTGCCGTCTTTATCCCATATACACTCATCATCCGCTCTACAAACGACAGAAAGAAACAGACGAACAAACAGTCGTTATGTTTCTCGATAAAATCATCCATCATTCGTACTACCATCATCAGTAAAAACCATCAGCCTGAATATATAGAAACTAAATGTATTTTTCTTGATAAAATAATTCCTCATTCGCACTCATCTGTAATAGCTCTTTCCCTCGTCATACCGTTTTCACTCGCAACAAATAAAATATTTATAACGATGTTGAAAACTCTGAGATTATCGGGAACACTTACAGAATGTCAAGACTTTAAAAATAACCAAGACATTATTGTGGCAAACCACTGTAGCGCTTTTAAAACTGATGATCCTTGTATACAACAGCTTGAATTTAAGAAACATGCAAAGCGGATGGATTGAAAGGGGCTAAGGTTCCACTGGGATACAAGACATTTGATTGAGATAGAATATGCTTTCGTTTGTTAAGCTTAGAACACTCCATATCAAGATTTCAATGGGTTGCCGGGCGATGTCGAGTGTGAACATTAAAAATGAACGGACTTCCTGCAGATTGACAAAGGCAAACAGACAAACTGACAGACATGCAGGCAGAAAGACAGGCAGTCAGACAGACAACCAGGAGGACAGGCAAACAAACAGATAGGCAATATAGCATGGTTAATAACATCATCTATAGAGCAGAGCAGCGGTTGGGAAAATCCATCTATCAATGACATACAACGAGATATCCAATGACAGAGTTATGAGAACGACTTATGAGATCAAGAAAATAAAAAACAAGGCAGAAAATGGAAAAGCCATGCAGAAGCTCTAGGTTCTGATAGTGAACATGCCCAAGTCAGGCGGATAGATTGATGGATGGATGGATGGATGAATGGATGGGGTAAAGACTGGGTGGAAGGGTGATACCTGTACTACTTTTCTGGGTATGACAGACTGTTAAGACAGAATCAGAGAATAGCCAACAAGTGAAATAACCATGTAGGCATCAGACAAATTAAGAGAAGACTGACAGGTTGGCAAGGGGACCAAATGTGAAAAGAAAAAGGAAAACCAAATAAACAATCAAACGGCACGATAGTAAGAAAAAAACAGCGCTGAAATTCAGCGGTCACCACATCTTCTACGAACTGAATTTCTATTGGTAGCCATCATGTCGATATTATTGCAGCGCCTGTTGCAATTTAACTGGTTCTGCTAAAGTTGTCACAAACCAAAGTCAACAACATATATACCACTGCAAAGTTCTGAGCTCACTTACCTGTTTGAATGCCATATCTGTAAACCGTGTATAGCTCACGTCTGATTATAGCGGTGTAGGTAATCCCACCACCAGATGCGCTCGCTGACTGAGCACTGAAGTGGAGTCCAGGCGCTAGTCCACCACCACGGGTATCAAACACCCAACATCTGCCCTGTTTACATTTCGCGCCGCCAGATACCAGGCTCTGGCTTCTGAGAGGGATTCTGGCATCAGGGCTAGGCTAGGATGCTTAAAACTCGGCTGTCAGTTCTCAGCTCTCAATACCGGATCTGTCTGCCTGAACTTAAGCTGGGATGTTATCACTATTCGTGGACTTCACCAGTGCAAAACGAAATGCCTAATTAAAAAAAAAAAAAGGACGCATGATAACCATAGCTAATGTGAAATATGCAGTTTATGAAAAGGATCTTTGTCCATTTTTCTATGTCAATGAACGTGCATAAAGAATATTCAAATAGGGGTGCTGTTGAAGCATGTTAAGCCAGTGCCAATATGTTTATCGGCAGTACACGAAATACAATAAGGCCTTTGTGTAGATTTGTCATCGCAACACATATATTTAAAACAGTTTTTTTTTTAAAAATTTTCCTCTTTTCTTTAATAGTAGTCGCTGTATGAAACGATACCTGGTGAGTCTCTTTAATTTCAAGTTGCTTCTCGAAGGCGAAGAAAAAAAAAAAGAAAAGAAAGAAAAGAAAGAAAGAAAAGAAAAGGAAAAAAAAAAGAATGTTTGAAACAAAAATCAGACAAACCAAAAACGAAACAAAATGCAGCAAACAAACAAGTGCATTTACAAAACTCAGATGATACGATAATGCTAACACTAGACCGCGATAAATGAGTACTATCATACTATTAAGTACGTGTAATTTGCCTATCGTTTGCAATAGAGTCTTTTATGTGTCAGTGGAATACTTGTACAAATGTGAGTACTTCAAATTTTCGCCGACTTCATGTAGAATATATTTAAAAATTTCATATCGATCGCTTTTCATAGGTTCAGGCACAAATCAGTGACGAGGAAACATCCTACCAAGAAGATGCATAATCAACTGATTCCAATGTTAGTCCCGCGCGAGAAGCAAGATCCAATTACATATAATTTTCCAATCGTGTTATAATGTACATAAACATGTGTTCAAAGATGTTTACTCACTCAGGCAAACAGCATAGTTATGGTTTTAGCTCTCTTTTCCTCTGCCCGTCGATGACCCTCCTCCTTCTGCTCCTATTCCCCCCCCCCTCCTCCTTCGTCCAAAAGACACTGATCAAAATAAACAGATATTCGTAAATAAAAGCAATATAAAACAATGACTAGCATTCACCACATTCAGGCAGCTCCAGCGCAAAATTCCGCTAAAATAGCCGACCAAAGATTCCCATTGCCTGGACACTGGAGCAGGGCGTGATACGGCATCTCTCTGAGAAATGCCGAAGTCCAGCAGGCAGCTCCTTTCATTCTCATCTTGTTACACACACCAGTAGGATAGGAAGGAGATCTGAAGATTCAATAAACATCTAATGGGTCAGAAACTATTTGTTCAATCCAGAGAGGGCGTTTTTTATTTTCTTTTAGTTCTGTTTTATTTAGCTATCTTGCTGGAAACTCCACATGGTTTGTTTTGACTTACAAAGGCCGGCCCTTCCTCCCCACCCAAATCCTCTGTTTCTTTCCCCGGATAACTGAAGGTTAGTCGGGCCAGAGACCAGCGTTTTGATTTTCAAAGGGTCAGGGGTCATGGAGAAGAATTAACTTGACTGTCTTAACTCTCCGATGTTCAGAGTGCTATACAGAGTGAAAAATAGCTTTATAGGACCAAAAGAATGTCTTCAAATACTTCAAATACACGAAACTGATTGAAATTTTTATGTATGGTCAAAACAGGAAAGTACAGCTATTATAAAAAGTAGCGCTGCTAATTATAATAAGTGGTAAATGTATTTTACTTGAGGGTGATACTGGCAAATCTCGGGGGGAAGAGGTGGCGTACAAAATGGGATTTCCCTCGAATTTTTTCTCGAAATTCTGTCATTTTTGCTCCATATCCTACATTTCTTTCCACAAAACATACATATACACTTTACCTTCCCACAATGCAACTTCTTATCTTCATCCATTTGTTTCATTCACATTTTAAACAAGTTTGAAAACATCACTTTTTTAAAGATATATTTTCTATTACTAAATGTTACATAATTGGTTTATTTACTCTAAGTCTTGCCAAAGCAGCAAATTTTAATATTCATGGAACTTACACCAAAGCTACAAAACAGCAACGCATGTTTGAAATGACAACCACATCATGATAATAACAGATGAAGAGCCAAGCGGGCTTGAAAATTTGGCAGAGAATTAACAACAATATTAGATGTAAGTTCTTTGTATATGTTATTTGCTTTTTTTTAATTGATTGATTAGTTACCGGTTGGACAGTCGTGTTATATTTTGTAAAATGATAATAACAGCCATGATCAAAGACGCTTATTAAAGGTTAGACATGGCATTCATTAACCTAATACCTGCTCTTCATGATCTGCAGACTGGGTTAAAGCAAACGTATTACAATAGACTACGTACTACTACACCCAAGCTACTTGAATTCAATAACCGTCTTATGAGGCCACAGCTTAAAGTCTGGCTAAAAGTGCCACAACTAAAAACTACTATATCAAAATATCGAGTCTTCTCCGTCATTTTGACATACAATATAGACTTTCTCTCAAGTCAGTTGTGGCTACTCATAAGCTATTAATTAAAAATATCACATCCAGACACTCCTCCTCTTAACTAACCTTTGAATTCTTTTTCTTTTTTCTTTTTTTTTTGCTTCTTCTTTTTTAAATATATAATGTGTTGTTACTAAATGTATAGCGTATTGTATAAGGTCATGAAACATTAATTTCACTAATAAGCCTGCTGGCATCCACCACTCTCAGATATTACTATGCATGCACTTGATACACGACCCCAGATTATTGTACTGTTCTATGTTACTTTGGGTTTGGCCAAACACGATGTAGTAAACTGCCACGTTCCGCTGTGCCCCACCGGCGCCAAAAAACCCGTTTGTTTGTCCCAGCATTCCCTTCTAAAAAAGATCAAGAAACAGCGGCTGGGAAGGATCAGGCAAGACAATGTACAAATGTATCTCATTCAAGGTAGACTGAGTCATTTATTTTGAGAAACCGAAAGTAAAGTTTGATAAGGTAACTCAGACGCTCTTATGGTGCCGGAGCACTAATAAAGAAGAGTTCATGAAGGAAATGCGGTGCTCAGATTTCTGGATCCTATTGACACTGGTCGCGGCCGATCCACCGCCGAGATAACTGATCCACCGCCGAGATAGCTGATCCACCGCCGAGATAGCCATCCACAGGAGGCTGAACGGCGTAAAGAGATAAATCGCATACGGTGAATCTGCTAGAAAGGGTATGCCTCGGCAGATCCTTGGGCACTATAATGGTACCGGTAAAGAAATGAGTGTCGGTCTGCTGCTCTTGATTACCTTGTTATGCTCGACACGCCTCCATCTTTAAAAATGCCCCTATCTACTAGATTTCCGCATGCGGTGTTACTTAGCGGCCAGGCTGCTTCGAATTCCAAGTTGAGTCGAGTGAGCAAATAATTATTCCTGGCCCTCCTCACCAGCTGGACATTCCACCTTTCTACTCCCGCCCTGTCCATCTCTTCCTCCATTCTGACAGATGCCTTAACCCTCATTTCAAATACCAGCCCGGTAGGCTGCAAAGAATGCCAAGGTGTAGATCTCCTATGGATGAGCGAGTACAGTGAACTATGACGGTCGCCAGCTCATCATTTATTGGGAGAATGGCCTGCTAGTGAAACCTCGCCTCCTCACAGCACGGGCCATTCGTCGTTCCACGACTCTCAAGGCTAACACATCGACATTCCGCTAGTTGCATCAAGTCACTTTGCCTGTCACAGTTCGTAGGTGTCAAGATGTCAAAAGGGGTGAAAACATTAAATTCCCTAATAGGGGATACTCAGGGCTAGATTTCTGTGTATTCAGCTATCTTAGTAATACAAAGAAATAGCACCGTCCGCTTCCCACCATCCCCCCTTTCCACAAAAAAACTGTTATAATTTGACTAATGTCTGAAGAGACCGAGAAAACATTTCACTCACTTATCATAATTATGCTTTCATCCGCCTTTTTGGGCGGATATCTCGACAAGGAAAACATACACACAAAGAGAGAGAGAGAGAGAGAGAGAGAGAGAGAGAGAGAGAGAGAGAAGCGATGTGTGCAACATATTCAGGAGCAAGGAGGGGAAAATGCATTTGTGGACCCGGACTTTGCGGAACAATACATGTGACCGTCCGGCTCGAAATGAGTCATAGGACGGAAATTTTGGAATTTGGAGTATATACATGTCTTAAAAGTGCATAGTTTAAAGGATGATATAGAAATAAAAATGAGGCAAATTGGTCGAATATTAAAAAAGTTATGGCTCTATAAAGTCGCGCATTCTCAAATCCGTCATTTCGAGAAAACGCTCAAAGAACTTGCCATAAATCAAGAATGTTAACTTATAACATAGCACAGAAACTTTCAACACAAATAAAAATTCTGTGCAGAAAAGATTATTATAGTAACATATGGTACAATACTGAAAATAATGCAATAAAATTCAGTAGTAAAAGGTACAACTGCCATGAATGGCATTCCAGAAACATTTCAACTTTTAATAATAATAAAATTCGCCAAGGGGCTAGCTATTGGCCTGACGCAGACTTAGGCCAAAAGTGAACTGTCACATAGATAAATTCCCTTTCACCTTCTTTTTATGTCAGTCTTGAGTTCATTACAATGCGCTAAAAAACAGACTTACAAAAAAAGTTTTGTCCTTTTGGCCCAAGTCACAGCTGACTTAGGCCAAAATAATCCTGATGCAACAATTGAATAAGTCTGGAACAGACGTCATTTGGCCTAAGTCAGGGTAAGGCGCTACAGTTCGTAGCCATTTGGCCTAAGTCAGGGTAAGGCGTTGCTACAGTTCGTAGCCATTTGGCCTAAGTCAGGGTAAGGCG
>JBCEWB010685741.1:4931-18144 GCA_039654565.1 Peronia peronii | reverse complement strand
TTCGTAGCCATTTGGCCTAAGTCAGGGTAAGGCGTTGCTACAGTTCGTAGCCATTTGGCCTAAGTCAGGGTAAGGCGCCACAGTTCGTAGCCATTTGGCCTAAGTCAGGGTAAGGCGTTGCTACAGTTCGTAGCCATTTGGCCTAAGTCAGGGTAAAGCGTTGCTACAGTTCGTAGCCATTTGGCCTAAGTCAGGGTAAAGCGTTGCCACAGTTCGTAGCCATTTGCCCTAAGTCAGGGTAAGGCGTTGCTACAGTTCGTAGCCATCTGGCCTAAGTCAGGGTAAAGCGTTGCTACAGTTCGTAGCCATTTGGCCTAAGTCAGGGTAAAGCGTTGCTACAGTTCGTAGCCATTTGGTCTAAGTCAAGATGTAGACAATACCTGGATCTAAAGATTCCAAGTACGGCAAAATCGAATCTTTGAAATGGTTATGAAGTATAAAAACAGCCATCAATGATAGTGCACTGACTTAGGCCTAGAATTACAAGGGCATGGGTGAAATTATATTAACATTAACATAATGGATAATTGCATTCCAAATTTTAATATAATGATCTGACGAGGGTAACATTTCGTAAACAAATTCACACTTTGTATGGTAGTCCATACTATTAGAGTTGCATGAACAGAGCGTGGGCCACCAGCTACTTTAGCTCTTTGCCCCTCTTCCGTCTGTCGTTTTGACTCGAATGATTCGCTTTAAAATTGTGCAGAGGAATTTTAAAAAAGCAGAAGGTCAAAGTCAACCCGACAAAATCTGTGAGTATGAAAAGCCACCAGTGCAGTGAATGCATTATTCGATCTAGACGTTGATACTGACACTGAAGGTAAAAATGTTTTATTATAATCTAGATTTTTATCTCTAGAATCTAGACATTCGTATCCAGACTGATCTAGATCTAGATCTAGTCTAGATCCATTACGGTGCCTAGTCCAGCATCATCTTTATTTATCTTTTCGCTTCTACGATACAAGAGGTGCAAGAGGTACCGATGAATCAACTCAATCCCCCAATCATTGAAATGACGGCCGACACTGACAGTGACGCTGAATGTGGAACGATGTTTACAACGATGATTTCAGTAGATCACACTGTATATATTTTATATTATCCACTTTGTATGACTATAATTTATATTTTCAACAAGTACAGATTGTTTGTCACATTGGAGGTTATATAAAAACTGAAAGTAACTCCTGAGTGGACTGTTGGATAAATGTAGTTAATCATCAGTCAACCAATAACCTTTCTTTAATCATAATACACGAATGAAAAAACTTAAACCAAAGTCGGACAGCTAAAAGCATAATAAATCCCCATTTTAAGCCTTTATGAAATACAGCACAGCACACATTTCCTGAACTCCTCGTGACAAGAAAATTAGTTTGTGGAATAGGGTGTATGTTTCAGGGAATACATAGGCTTATACAATGAAAGATCTTGGCTGGGACATTGTCTTGAGTTCGGGGATTCTATGTTTTCAGTCCATACGTGCTTGGGGTATACGTGCTGCACCATACATTAATGATCTTATTTCATGATTTCTTTCATAAGTTTAGAAAAATCGTTGTCCCCCTTTTCTCCTTTTCTCAAATTATATCATTGACATTTGTTATCGTTCTCAATACTATTTTGAAGCTGGGGATTAAAAATGTAAGAGAGCAAATGTAATGTATACAACCTTTCATAACTAAACATATTCATATTCAAAATAATAATAATGAACCATCTTTTATTTCTTCGGTTTTTTTTTTTTTTTAAAATCAACCAGACGGGACTCCAGTTCCTGTCATTCAGAAGAGGCCATCTGCTCCATAAATTTGGGCTAGAAATTTCAAAAAAGCAGCCTGCCTTGAAGGAAAAAAATCCCGACAAAATTATACATGCTCGATCCATCAGACCAACATGCAGCTCAAGTGTCTGTGCTTCGGCAGTGTAACACATTTTTCCGAGGAAGAAAGGTTGAATATTTTTACTAAAGTTTGGAATATTGGAGTCATGGAAAAAGCGAAAGACCTATGTACAAAGCCTGGCTGAAAAAGTTGACAAGAAAACAAATGAAGGTTGAAGAAACATCTCAGCGGGAGTCTGTATTTAAATATGTTTTGAAGAAGAATGGTATTCGGGTGAATGTCTGTAAAGGGATGGTGTCCTCAACCCTTGGACTCAGTGACAAGACAGTTCAAAACTGGATAAAAAATAATGGAGTTGCACCCTCAGAGCCGAGGCCCCCTCTTCCAAGAAGCGGTATCCGGCAACCAATGATCCAGGAGCACATGATTTTTAAAAAAAATAAGCTGGCTGAATAATATTCCCACCGTGCCATCACATTACTGCTGGCAACAAAAGACATACGAGGGCACAAAAGTTGAATAACGTAACTTTTGTTCTTGTAGAGATGGCACGATCCCTCCAGATGTTACTGAGGTTGGTAAATGCTGTCCTTGCCTTTCCTATCCTTGCCTTAATGTCTACGGCTGTTCCTCCTTTGTTATCCACTACACTGCCCAGATAAGTGAAAAACTTTCGTATGCAGGACATAAATTTATTGTACATATCAAATATATCTCGCAAATGGAATATGTAAACTTTGTCAAGATAAGGCCCTGATCATTCAAAAAGCCATTTGCAAGGACTGGTTTTTCCACTTGACAACAGAATATGTGTCAGGTGGGGAAGATTATGACAATTTACTGCTCATGTGCCAGTCCTTAAGTAGAACTCGAATACATGTACTCGAATTTTTAGGTACATAATATGTATTTTCGCAAATTCACCCTGGGCCACTCCTACCGCAGACTGAACTTGTTTCTAGGGTAAAATATCGCGTAAAACCTGATTTTGTGGCAGGTAGACAAACAAGTAGACAGACAAGCCGAGTGGTGAGTAGACTGACAGTCTGTTAGCCAAGTACAGGAAGACAACAGATAGATAGACAGACAGACAGATAGACAGACAGACTGGATTATATAAAATGCCTGGCTGGGTGATTGTTCGATGGCCTGATCAATCAGTAGACAGACCGACTCACCGATCTATCGATGGATTAAAATGACTGATTTTGATAAAATCATATGGCACAAATCAGATATGCAAAGAACAAATTCTACACTCCCTCTACTATCCCACATACATTTAATTTACATGAAAGCACCTGTCATATACATGTGTATCTGTTATTACTCTTACAAACTCAGATAATTGATGGTGACCATATTGCATGCATATTTTTAAGCCAGATAAGTGGTGGACTGCAGGAGCGGACATTCATTGGCCTACAGCTGCTCTGCATGTGCCTGTATACCTAAACCTGGGGATTGAGGGTTAGACTGATGGCAGTAACTGTACTGCACATTAATTTATTAACATGGAAGTCATAGGATGTGAGTTATGGGCTAAGTGGAAGGAAACAAATGGAAAAGGATGATTAATCAAGAGGCAGTGAGGGAGAATGGAAAATCTGAAAGGCTGAGATCGGAAGATGTACAGAAAAAGAGAGAGAAACAGAGAAGAAGAAGAAAGTGGGGTTGGGGGAAGGGATGTTATTTTAAAAAAAATAAAAGAAAACTCCCATATCCTATGATCACTGGGTGTAAGCAGTGTACCCAACAAACGGTAGAACAGAGAACTAAAATAATAAAGAGGTTGGAGGGGGGAAGAGAGATTGACTAAGCGACCAGAAAAGAAGACTAAACAAAAGGTCCAGTACCTTAGGCAATATGTGTACCTAGTCACTCCCCCCAAATCACTCTATTTCAACAAAAAGGGGATCCCTCCTCCCTCCCTATAACCCTCCCCCACCCCATTCCCCTTTCACCAAATCAAACTGCAGTCGGTAGGACAGCACTGCCACAATGTTATCGACACAATAGCTTACGATACCAAAGATTCTGATAAGGATAATAGGATAGGCCTTTCTGCTGACTGTTTCGCATGTGTATAACAAGCATGAAATTCTGTGGAATACACTACAAGCTCAGTGTCAATTCTCTGTGAATGAAAGCTCTGGAAAGTTTATTTCATTCACTGTGGCACTATAAGCTGTGGAACTGAATTTGTAACGTTACAATTTGCCCTCATATATAACATATTAATTACATCGACCTGGATATAACCCTAGATTGGAATTTAAAAAAAATAAATAGCCTCGGTATGTGTAATAAGATGCCCTCAATAAAAAGGGCAGAAAAATAAGAAAAACTGAAATGTTGACCAGATTATGATCTCAGTGATTTTATAAGATTTCTCCATGCTGTTACCTATGGTTTTGGGTGATTTTTTTAAAGACCTCATTCTGCAATCTACGCTCTATGAGGTTATATAAGACAAGTCAATTATGTCATTCATAGGACCTTATTAAGTTATTATGCTTGTGATGAAAAAGTGAGGAGTGTACCTGGAAGATTTACTACATCTTTCACCTCAACATTTGACTAAGTATTATATATATAAAAAAAAACTAAAAATACATGTATAATGTACTCCCAGTTGAGATGTCACTTCATTGTCTCTCCATTTCTGAAACTGTAACCTTCCTGAAGAGATTTGTCCAATATAAATTTTTACTCCAATGCAAAACAACAAAATAATATAATAACAGGTTCATCGATGATGCGTTGCTGCTGACAGTACCAAGGAGTGATAAACTGTTTGGGTCACTACCTCGGTGAATATTATGTAACACTGGATGGAAACCGAAAAAAAAAATTTTTGAAAGATCTCAAATGATAAGCGTCCTTTAAAGTATATAGGCTCATATAATCAGTGCATGAAAACTAAAATTTTGTTCAGGATTTTGAATTATTATCAACACCAAGTCTGAGTGCTCACTGATTGCATTCTAAAGAATTTCACTTTATCAACCCATTTTCCTCTGAACTATGTCACTGTTTGCAAAAATAAAATTTCAAAAATCAGTATTAACTTAAAAGTATATGCTAATGCAATCCTTATCTAAAGGACAGTTTGTTGTCTAATTGTGAGCGTTCCAGAAATTAATTTCTGCCATCAGCGGAAAGTTTATCAAGCTGAGGCAATGTTACTTGATTCTGCCTTCTTCTGATATTGTGATTGATATTATTGTCTGCCTCCTGTAAATGTCCTAATATTGTGTTTCATCAACTGAGAATGCAATTTCGTTCTGAGAACAAATAAAGTTTATCTTCCCCACTATTTAAAAAAGTTTATGCACCAATATCTCTTCTAATTTAAGCACTGTCAGGCATTAACTGTGGGAGTTTTTTTTTTTTTTTTTTTAAATTACATGGTATCATCAGTTGTTCAAAATACTGACAGCATTGTTCAAAATCAAATAAATCACGATTCTGTAGATCCCAAAACACATTGAAATCCATTGAACTTGAACTTAATTGAAGTGATCCGTGAATCCTGTGAGATCTATTCATGCGGTGAACCTGTCATGAACAAGAACACTTTTTCGTGGTAAAAAATTGTTCATGTACACTATAAAGGAACAACAAATCCCTATGGACTTTTTTTTCTAAAGAAATACGTTGAAATAAGTCATCAGTCCCCTTAGTTTTACTGGCTATTTTCAATTATGCTATATTACAGTACTTATAGCAAATGAAGATGCAATATACCGTGAAGCTTTGGGTACTCTTTGTAATGTCACAGTTCCTCAGTGCACCCTTTAAAGTTATTTAATGTGTGTATATTCTTAAACTCAAGATAGTCAGTATTAGACTAACATTTAATGAGGACTAATTACAATACAAATACAAGTTATATGACCAAAATCCAAATTAGTCACTGAACCACCTTGCATAAAACAGCAAACTCACACTCACCACATTTAAAAAGAAGAGAGGAGGGGGAAGGATTACTTACTTTTATAACTTGAAAAATTGACTCTGCAAATTTACATTTCAAGAACTTATTTGTACCATTAGACTCAAACAAATGAAAACTTGGCTGAAATTCTGTCTTTTTTCATATTCCAATTCTGTTAAATTTGATAATTTCATTAGCCTATAAAAAATGACTAGACCTAGATCTTGGGAGATACAAGAGAGATTAGATATCTATGAGCTCATCATTTGAACTGCCATGACCATGTATGTTAGACATCTAGATCTAGATCTTGATCTAGATCCAGTCTCACTCATCATATTTCATTTAAAAATCTTTTAACTCAGTATCCGATGGTTATAAGCAATCTGGTCCAAACTCAGCAGGTTAAAATATAACAAAGATTCAAAATGATATAGATCTAGATCAATATTATACATATCTAGACCTATATCTAGATATAGATCTAGATCCAAATCTAATCTAGCACGTAGATCTAGATCTAGATCTACTCTCCCTGTCCTATAAATGGATTGGTGAGTTTCTTTATAGACTCTAGATCTAGATAATATCTAGATATATAAATTCTAGATCTAGATCTAATGATGAGCATGCCTAAATTCTAATCACTGTCTAGTCTACATTTCAAGCAATTGATCTAGATCTAGATCTTGAAGCTAGATTCTTTTTTTCATGCCATGAATGTCACATGTTCAAATGGTTACTCACCAGGCTCTATGTTTCTGCATCCTTACTTTCTCCGTCTGAAGTGAAACTTAGAAAAACTATTTGAAACTGGTGCACAGGTCTGGACCGGCATGCGGGATAACTCCTGCTCACCATGTGCGCACGACACAGTCACTCTCCCTCAGTACATGTTTACTAAGTTACATCCCTTTATGTACCCTACCGCTCTTATGTCATGTTTGCATCTTGAAGTTTAACCGATTTTCATTATAGATCTAGTGATCAAATTCACTGTCATCATTTTACCTATTTTGCACAGTTCATCGCATATTTCAATGTATTTATGGCATCTTTGGAAATAAACCTTCTGGATAAATATCTATCGTCCTTAGACTGTTGAAATAATAAGACAAAGAAGCAGCGGAAGATGAATATTCATAGTAGTAATAATAGCAGCACCACAAAGGATGGAGGTCGCCGTGGCTATGTAGTCTGGCGTCTGCTCCATGTTGAAAACAGCTCACATTGATAAGATTGTGAGTTCGACTCATGGGTCCTCCCATTGGGGGATGGAAGGACAGAAAGATCGAAAGCCTGTAGTTTTTTTCAGTGACTCAACGGTCCCCTGGCTTCTTCTGCCTCTGGGGAGGGAAGCCCTACGTCTAGCTTTCTCGGACAAGGGCGAATATATTTCGGCGGTCTCATATGTATGTTATGCATCTTAAAGAACTTTTGGCAGTTCGAAATCGATGAAGAGAAGCGGAGTGCCCCTGTCTGGGCAAAATTTCCAAATTCTAAATTTCTACCCACAAAAATTCTCAGCAAAAAACAGGCAGCCACTTAAAGCCGAGTTAGTCCTACTTTCCTAAGATTGAAAAACTTAAGAAAAACAAAACAAAACCACAAAGGACAACAATAACAACAATCCAAAGAATTGCACACGAATGTGAATGTATGCTACAGACCCCGAGATATACGTATTTCATTAGCAATCTCATAAAAACATAGGAATTCAACATGCTGCATCTGATTTGATTTGTTTTCATAATAAAAGATAGTAGATACGTTGTCATCGTTATATATATGTTTATTAAAGTTTGTATGTGCCTGTGTCTGTGTGTATGTGCGTGCGCGCGCGTGTGTGTGTATGTGCAGTCTGTAAATGTGTGTATTAATTTATACATATATTTATATATTAAATATAAAAGAAGCTAGTTTCATCATTGTTGTTATCAGCATGAGAGGTATATAGAATAGGAATATTGAGTGACATGAGACTTACATAATAACATGTGCTTCTTTATTGATTGATTGAATTTCTTGTCTGTTTATCAGTTCATTTATATATATGTATCTTATCTGTTTATTAATCTCATGGCTAATAATGGATCGACCTCTCTTGTATAGTGATATTGAACCAACTTGTGCTGAGCTTACTCTTTTTATTTTATGAATGTTTTTGGTTTGTTTGTTTTGCCAGTATCTTGTTTCTGTTTTGCGTATTTTTATGTGTATTTGTCGGTGGGAAATTCTTTATGTCCTATCCTATATGTCTGAACAAGCAAAACATAATCTTGGCTTTTATCTTTTGATAGGGATTCACTGAGTCAATGTACACGTATTCCATTATTTTTTTTTCAATAAACATTTTTAGAAAACCGAATAACCCTTCCAGATGCTCACACAAAGACTAGCACTACATGTATCTCTCACAAATAAAAGAAGAGATACCAAAATTTAAGGTCGTGAAAAGTAAAAGACCGCGAGTTGAGAACAAATAAAACGACAAACAGACAAGTTCATTTCCAAAGCCATATTATTGTAGAAAAACGTTCGATATGTTTTTAACTTAGATCTAGATCTATAGAAATATTGAAAGTGACTTTGGTTGATTATGTACGGTGTTGAACATTACAACAATTTCTTCTTTTTTAATTTAATTTTCTTTACATTTTTTTTCTGTATTGTGTAAGTGATGATCATTTTATTTCAGCTATAGGCACTTCGTTTGATTTGTTTTCAAAACTTGAATGTAGTTAAAGTTTTGTAACAACACTGCAAGTTGTTTACATGGCGCCAAGCAGCAGCGTGACGAACAAGCCCCGAGAGTGCCAGTGCACTAGGCACAAATTCTCCAAGTTCACTTGTCCCATTTTCTGCATGCCGGGTAGTGTGGATTAACGCTAGCGACAGAGCTTGACGTGTTCTTATTATGGAGCCATTCAGGTCTCCATTTGTCCTGTAAGTAATTAAAAAATCTGTTGTTTTTTTTTACTTGATCTATCATAAAGTCAGAGCTGTAAATGGGTTCTAGAGTCTATTCTAGATCTAGACTAGAGGTCTAGACTTTACTTTTACATTTCCAAATATTAATCCATACCTAGAATCTAGATCTTGGATCGATTTTGGGGGAGGGGGGGGGGGGAGGTAAATTTTTTTCCTCGATAGTGGCTGTAGATGTGCACAACTGATGAAAGTAAGACGCCATCAAGACAGATTTTCAGTTTGTTTTGAGATCCAAATCTGTATCAGTGGGCGAGGATGAAACAGATCTTGCAAGATCTAGATCTATATTTAAGCATTACTGCGTTTGTGGGTAATGTTATAGGTATGGGAAGGAACTAGAAGTCATATTTTATCAGAATTTGCAATTATTATCATCTTGAGTAAAGTTGGCAAATTTTTATGTGCACGTATGCATATAATAGAATGTATGACGGAACAGTCACATTTACTGTTTTCATTATAATCAGTTCCTAATGTTAATGGAAAAAGTTCAACGTAAAGAATTTCTCACAGGCATGTTATATAAATGAAAAATTTCTGCACTCCACCATCCAACAGAGGCTAACGTCCTAGATCTCAGCCGGTTAATATTTTAACAGCATGAAAATCTTACTATGATTTCACAGTTTGTATCCCATCAATATAGATCTAAGTCAAATTACAACAAATAGATCTAGATTTAAAAAAAAAAAAAGTTGTAGCTCCACTCACCAATGTCCACCTGTAGTAACCTATAGTTTGTTAAGGAGTTGTGGGCCTAAAATATTTTTTCCTGTCCATCCTATAAAACTGACCCATCTGTAAGATATTGCTGTTGCCCTTATTTACACATACATGTAGTTCATTATTTTTTATTTGCTTTCATTACCAGGTAGACCACTTTGGACATGATTTTGTGGTGAATAGTCTATGTTAGTTTTCTTTTTGACTCTCCTGATATGATAATATTTCTTCAATGATAATATTTCTTTCAAGTGGACCCTGAATTTTCCTGGAAAAAAAAACAAAACAAAACAAATAATATATGGGTTCTAACTTTTTTTTTTTACTATTCATAAATATAATGAATCACAGCAGGAATTTTAATAACTTCTCACAGCTGTATCAGACACTCTTCCTCCTCATTATCATCTTGTACATTTTCCCATTTCATTACTATTTTCTGTGGCTTTGCCATTCACAATAGTGGCTTTATGATGTATTAAAGATAGTTCCTGATTGAGATGAGTGTAGTATACATCAAAGATGTTTCAATTCTGTGTGTTCTTTCACCTTATTTGTTTCTTAAGATAGGTCATCTTTTCTCTAGCTTCATATATCATAGCTCCAAAATGCTATCAACTCTCCATTTCACAAGTCTTCTAGTGGTGTTGTTATGTTTTTTATGTTTGTTTTTGTTTATTGGTAGAAAAATATAGTCTCAGAGAAAAATAAGCAGGGGTGTTTGTTTTTTATCATAAGTTTCATGTATGTTAATATGAGATCTATATGTTCAGAGGTCTGTGTAGATGTTTCATCTTCTACTGCTTGCTCATCCTTCTCTTTCATTCAGTCTTCACCTTTTCCTTGCATATAATATTTCAATTTGTCTGTTTCTTTGAGTAATCTTCAGCATCCCATTTACATTGTGTTTCCCACATTTGGCTAGCTTCTGGTGACAAACAATAGTTTAGGGAGCTAAAACATAAAGACATCAAATCCATAAAATACAGATTTTCTCTTGTTTCTCTTTCTTATCAGGCAGCATTTGGTCTCTGTTGGTTTTCTGTCAGTTGTAAATGACTTAACTTGT
Source organism: Peronia peronii (assembly GCA_039654565.1). NCBI lineage: Eukaryota > Metazoa > Mollusca > Gastropoda > Systellommatophora > Onchidiidae > Peronia > Peronia peronii. The sequence goes on along the minus strand of JBCEWB010685741.1, from coordinate 7,568 downwards.
TTATCACCATAAGTTTTCCATGATTTACTGTTATATTTTCCCTGCATATTTCTTCAACCTTCCTACAATCTTTTTGGTCTGACAATAATCTTGATCATTTCATTTGAATCATATTTCACTTCTTGAATCTCTCACAGTATGGTTTAATCAGTGTTTTTCTTTTTGTCTGAAACTGATGTATTTTCTCTTTCTCCTTATATTCAACTCTCCAACTCAATAGTTATTGCTTGATTTACCTGATGTGACTTTCACAAAATTGCAGTTTCTTTGACTGTTTCAGTAGATTTACATTGCCAAGATAAAATATGTTGGTTTCACTTTATTCAGATAAAATTGCCTGCAGTCATCTAGAATGCAAAGCGTTATAATATATAAATAGAAAAAGAAATCTGTTTTAAAAGTCGACAGATACTAGAATTTTATTCATTCACATGTCTGTGTTTAGTTTAGGAGTAAGCTGCAGCTCTAAGTAACTGTTTTAAGCCTATCCATTTGAGATAGGGGTAAGAGAAGGAAACAATAGTTTTTAGCATTAATAGTGATCCAATGGATTTAAAAGAACAAAATATTTTCCCCACCCAATCCACGCCTTTGTAGTTTTGGGTTTTAAAAATTCATTTTTCACAGCTTCATCCTTTCTCCATCCTTCATTTTTTTCCATATTAGTCCATTTCTTTCCCAGCTTCCGGTCTTCAAGTTCATTCCTCTTCTACCTGCCCTCCTATCCTTTTCCTCCCCTGCCCAAACCCTCCTCACTTACGTTCCTCTTTATTTCTGTTTTCCCTTCATTTCACCAGCCCATTCCTCTATTTATTGCTTCATCCCAGATATCTGCCAGCTTGAAAATCGTTTCTTCCACACCTCCTCTTACTGATACGCCGTTAAATCCCAGCCACCCAAATCGTCCTATATCTGCTGTCCATGTCAAATTCATGGTCCCCTCCAGAATTCCCCGCCCCCTTCCCCCCACTCCCTCCCTTCCCACTTCCTCCCACTATAACTACCATTGTTAAGCCTAAGTGGAAACTACCATTGGTATTCCAGGATTTCTCTAATATTTTTTTCATGTTCTAAAGATGACAGTTTGAGTCTAAAGGCATCAGAAACCGGCTATTTTCTTTTTATATGTGTACATGACTATATCGAGTGTTGTTTTTAAAGGACTTCTAACCCACATTATAGTGATCAAGTCTTTGATCAGGTCTTTTACCCGTGACATCTCTAAGAGTAATGCCCTAATTCGATCATCTTTCATCCTCACCGCCCACTTTTTTCCCTCCCAACTATCGTATTCTTTTTCTTCATCTTGACACTCCCACCCCATCCCTACGGTCTCCATCATCCTACACCACCGTCACTTGGCCTCTCCATTTTTATCCTCCCATCTCAACCGTTTTTCCCTACCGCCTTCCCCTCCCCCTCCCAACAATCCATTCTCCTATTCTGCATCCACCGCCCCTTTCCCCATCCACACTCCGGCATCCCTCTTTCACCCCGTCCGCTGAATCGTTCATTCGGGTAGAGCGTTTAACCCCAAAACCACCTGAAAGCAGAAAAAATCGATACAACATCAATAAGAGATCAATCGATGTCCCTTCCGGTTACAAGTACATATTCACATCCACAAGTCTAGTCTAGTGACAAAGGCGCCAGTGTTGTTCTAATGTTTGGTCCACAGCTTCCTAGTTCACCACAGCAACGGGTCCAGCCTATTGTCAGACCAACTAAATGCATATACACCCCATTTAAGCTTGCAGTTTGCGATTAATACGTTACAAGCCTCTGACTGAAAAACCAAGTGATCTGCATCACGAAACAAATTGACAACTGATAGTCCAGTTTCCCCTCTGTTTCGTTGTATCGAATTTATTTTGTATCAGGCTGCACTGATCTGAATGCGAGTTTGATAGTTAAGTAGTTGGACCACTTGGGCACTGTAATATCGTTCTGTGCCAGTTAGTCTTTGAAATGCCTTCGAGACAATATTGATTTGAAATGACGTATTCTGTCATCGAACAATGCATCCTGTCTTCTTTTGAAATTGGCAGGCGATCATTAATTGTCCCATCTTTCTCTACTCCTTGTTTCCTGTTCCTTAAACATGTAACAACTTTGCATCAGCAAACCATTCCTATCGCCGCATCTTTCAGCAGTGCGCATCTTTGAACATGCAGAAATCGAAGGTGAGGTTTCTTTCATTTGTCTTGACCGTGTATATATTGTCGCATGTTAATGATTATCATTACAGTATATAAAGGCCTAATGATAAACACATAGTAACGTCCAAACAATAAAAATGTTTTTACTAGAGAAAAAGAATATTTTTTTCTTAAAAAACGAAATCCGCAAAATTTTAACTCTTTGGGGGGGGGGGAGGTTCTGCTTTGGAGTGAAGCGAAATATAAAAAGAATACAAGTAGGATATTGCTGTAAAAGTGTAAACGGAAGAAAATATGGTTAACTATCAAGATCACTATTGATCATATGAAGCCTACGTAATTCCAGTTTCAGCTTTCTGAAACTTCGAGCAAAGCTAGCAATAAGTCTAGGATACTGAGGGATATAAATCACGAAAAATGAACTCACGGTGGTATAATAATAGAATTATCATTATATTTAGTTAAACTCTCAAAATCG